>VXAD01010760.1:682734-721299 GCA_013399195.1 Dicrurus megarhynchus | reverse complement strand
GTTTGGTGACAAAGTTGGAAGGGACCACTGAGGTCACCTAGCCCAACCCGCCTGCTCAAGCAGGGTGCCCTAGAGCACGTTACTAGGATTGTGTCCAGGTGGCTCCTGAGTACCTCCAGCGAGGGAGCCTCCACAACTTCTCTGGGCAATCTGTTCCAGTGCACAGTCACAGTAAAGTTCTTCCTCACATTCAGGTGGAATTCCCTGTGCATCAGTTCCCGCCCACTGCCTCTTGCCTAATTGATGGGCAGTGCCAAGCAGGGCTTGGATCCATCCTCCTGACACCCTCCCTTCAGGCACTTCCAGACATTGATGAGGTCCCTCTCAGTCTTGTCCAGGCTGAACAGGCCCAGCACCCTCAGCCCTTCCTTGTGAGTGAGGTGCCCCAGACCCCTGCTCACCTTGGTAGCCCTTTGCTGGACCCGCTCCAGAACCTCCATGTCCCTCTGGTCCTGAGGAGCCCAGAACTGGACACAGCACTCCAGATGTGCCTCACCAGGGCTGAGGAGACCTGCTGGCAATGCTCTTCCTAATGGACCCCGGGACAATACTGACCTCTTGGCCACAAGGACACTGCTGGCTCATGGTCAGCTTGTTGTCCCCCAGGACCTCCAGGTCCTTCTCCACAGAGCTGCTTCCCAGCCTGTGCTGATGCATGGATTTATTCCTCCCCAGTGCAGGACCTGCTACAACTTACAGAATGTCAGCTCTGCGTTAATAATTACAGAGTAGCATGCAGACCACTTCTGATCTTTTTATGGTGTAAGTATCACTTAACCATCACTCAGCCAAAACTATTCAAATAAGGGATATTATTTTTCTGTCGTTGACCTAAAAAGATCTAAAACATTTTCTGGTAGGATCTTGAAGGATGAAAACAAAGAAAAAGAAGACTAAAATAAAATGAAGGAGCCAAAATAGCAAATGTTATTGCCTACTGATATGAAGTCCACACTTTTACTGGACTCTTAGGAGATAACTAGTAAAGAAGAATTAGTAGAAATATAATGAATAAGTAACACAGATGATTGAGGAACAAAGATATGAAACACTTCCCAACAAAGCACTCTAGGTAACTTTCTTGTATATCACATTTTCAAAGTTCCAAATAGTTGCCAGCACTTTCTGCCTTTGTCTAAGTATGAGGCACTTGTGGAAATAACAGTTTAATTCAGCATGGAAAAAAATCATCAATTTGTTCAGTTGACATCCCTGACAAAAGAGAGTTAACTGATTACGTACGCCATCCTGCCTCGAGTCCCCTAGTAGGAAACTACAAGAGAAATAACAATCTCTTTGTCATACACAGTTTTTCGTGTGTGTATGAATCATAGCACAAATCTGAATAACACCACCAACTGCTGCAAACGTATGGACAATAGCAGGGAGTACTACATTGTTCAGGTTTAGGATTTAGAAGAAAGATTGATGCTGCTTTCATTTTCTCTTTGTCCCCATTTTTCAGATATTTCACAGAACTATGTTCATGCTTTTACAAAACTAATTCCAAGATGTTCAGGAACCCCATTAATGATTTATGTTAGCATCTTAAAATGAGCACAAATGTTGACAATATATTGAATATTAAAATTTCTCAAGCATTTCTTTATATTATTTAAATAGCTGCTTTACAAGTTCTGCGTTGTATTCTGATCCTCCTATCTCCTGAGAGCATATTTACCTAAATAAGTTAATTCAGCTTGCCAACTATTTTAAAATTGATTAATTTCATCTACTCTTCATTAATCCATATAACTGTTTTCTCCTTGTATTTCTATCCCCCCTGCAATCCATTTATAAGAGCTTTTATCCCTGTACTGCCAACTGGGAAAACCATTAATGAGTTGAAAGCTGTAGTAAGAGATTTCCTGTTTTTTATCAATGCCTGCTGGAACGTTCTTTGATGAGTACAAGGACAGACCTGAAGAACAGTGACCTGAATATGTGGCACTAAACTTTCAGGGTTTACAATTGAATTTTACAAAATCCAGTACCGCTTATTAGGCTTGAATGATGCTGCAGCTTTTGCTCTGGTAAACATGGAGTTGATAAATAGGATTTTAAACAATAGAGATCGGACATATGTTCTCCAAGTATTCTTAAGTAGAGCACCGTAACTCAGTAATCTTCCAGAGTTCCCACTGGGTTTCCTAATGGTCTCTAGTCTAGTCTAGCCCAGTAGTGCAGCACCGCAAAATCAAATTGAAGAGAATTTATTTGAGAGGAACTACCTGCATAAGGGAATTCAGCATTTTTGTTAGTAAGTCTAATGATTTGTTCTGCATGACCTTTGCCTTTTGTTACTTATTTTCTCTTTCACACGCCTTTCTCCAATCACCAAGTTTTCTGCATCCTGAAATAACAGTCTAAATGAATCTTAGAATTAAAAAGTTATATGAAAAAACAATTACCTAAGGAGGGAATTTCACTTTGCTTTTTAAATTATGGGAAATAATTTTCTTGCAGCACAATAATCTTGATTTTCTAGTAGTCTGTACCTCTCCATGGAGGAATTTGATAGCTCAAACTCCAGCAGATTCAAAACCGTCTCTGTTCTGATGGCACCAGTTTTACATCTGAATTCTTATTAGTGATCCTAAGAGCAATCCTGCAATTATCTTATAGAGAATAAACTATTAATACTAATGAAGTACTAATTAAAATCACTTCTGTTACACTCGAAGACAGCGGAAACACCCCTGTGGATGGCAAAGAAAATGCCAGTGGGTCAATGCAATTTTGTAATCCCTGTTTTAAATGTTATCTTACCAGAGGAAAATCAATCTAACACCAGTTACATATTACAGATGAGGGTTGGGGGTTTTTTAAACATAATTTTTGTCTTTAACATGAACAGTTATTATGATAACACCTGCTATATACAGGTGTTCATTTGCACTGAAATCTTCATAGCCTAATGGGCAAATAATGATGAACTTCTGTTATTTCTTTTATGAAAAAATAAGTTTGTTGAACAATTTTAGCAAGGCATGTGCAATAGTAAATACTTATGGCTAGAGAACCCATATAAATTCCTCAGGACTCTAAATGAAAATTAAAACTGTCATAGGAAAATAACATTTTGGAAAAAATACCTCTTTGCCTCTCTTCTGAGAGCATTGACTATTCAAAAGCAGAAAAAGGCCATTTTCAGTAATTAGAATATATATTGTGTCTAATATGACCTACTCTTTGCACTAAAAAAATCAATAATATTAAGAAGCAGCATAAATCTCATTATTGATTATTTTATATTTCTTTAGTAGCTCTATAAAATGCATGGTGAAATTTTTCTTTAAATCACATTCAGCATAGTTTGGTCAGAGGATTCCCTCTTAGTTTTATCTGAGATGCATGGTCAGTATTTCACCTATACTGCAGTAGTTATAAATAGAGGCAAACAGGGATGCCTAGAGATTTAACCTCAATGCTATTAGAATACATTCTTATTAGTGAATGGTAGCAATTATGTTCTTTCTAGAGATACGAGCCTGCACGTTTTATGCCTGACCTAATTTAGTAGTATTCCATGAAATTAATCTTAAAAAAACCCAAACCAGAAACCATTTTTATAAATTTGCTGCTCATGTTAGAAATCTCAAGAGTTCTCATTAACAGAAAATTACATTCATGTGATCAAGAAAGCTTTTGTCATCCTGCAGATGAAATAGGCCTGTGTGGAGTCATGAACTAAATTGAAACGATTTGAAAAAGCAGCTAAAACAAAAAGAGGCTTTCTTCTGATGATCTTACTAAAAGGAAAAGGAATATCACTAAGAAAACCGATTATTCATGTGAATGAATAGTTTGTATGAAAAAAATGCAGCTAACAAGGACGTCCATGCTTGGCATTGAATGTGTCCATAGGTGCCTGAAGCATATTTAGTCCCCTTGCTGCAGGGTCTTTGTTTGACACACAGGAAAATAGCTCTTACAGCAGTCACTTGAACACTTCCAGATGCAGCAAAGTCCTCTTAATTTGTACAAATGGAAGCTGTCATTTTTTTCTATTATTAAAAGTAGGTTGGCATAACATGAGGTGCTGTAGAGTCCAGTTGGCTTCCTGAAATGCTTAGAACTACTATAAGTAATATATAATATACAATGTAAATAATTGTATATATTTTTGTTTATGTATATATCTTTGAAAATGTGATTTTTAATATATACACTTTGTTTACCTACAAAAAAGAGATGAGACAGATTTCTGCATAAGGGTAACTCATTCTCCATATTTATGGTTGGCATCTAAAGCTGTAATGGTGTCTACTTGATCAAGGCCATTGAGAAAGTCATTAAGGCTGTTAACTGCTGGTGAGGTCTGCTACACACACATTTCAAGTGAAAAGAAGGGCAGAGAGAGGGAGAGGAGATGGTTTTGTGGCTTGCTGGTTTTAATTTTGTGATATTTTAGGAAAGTAAACCCTTCCAACTGTATCAGAGATGTTCCTTGACATCAAAAAGTAGTTTCAATTGTACCTCAAACCTCAAACTGCTATCTTCTCAAAAAAGTCATGATTTTATATAATGAAGAAACAGCAATCAGTTCACTTCCCATCACCTTATTTGCACAAGGAATATATTAGTTATTGTCTTCCTTATGGGCACTTGCTGGAAAATATGTCCAGTACATTCTGAATCAGTGGTAGAACTGCTACCCTTCCCAGCAGGCTTTGCACCAATTTATTCTCCCATAATCTGTTGAAAGTTAAGCATTCCTTCAGTATTTATATTTTACTAATATGTTAAAATTGTGCTTTTTCCAGAAAGCACATATTGCATATTGGCATCAGCCATTGAATTCTTTTACTTTTCTAGATCCTTCCATGCATTCATTCTTCTAAGAGACTCAAGACAAATCCTATGGTAACTTTTAAGGAAAAATATCTATAGTTTGTATTTAATAAGGACTGCAGAGTCAAATGTCAAATTAAGATTAATTTGATTAATCTTAATACTTCCAAAACTGGAAGCACTCTGGCATGCCTATTTGTGTGTAACATCCCTGTTTAAATTATGAATTTGTAAATATTTCATTATTGCTTATGATTACTTCTAATAACAAAATTGGCCCCAGAGCTGCAGGGAGCACTAGCAGTGGTTTGGGAGCTGGGACTCCTCCCTGGCTCCAAGCTCACCTGAGGTCCTTGCTCAGCCAGGACACGAAGTTCTCACCACTGCTTGCTCTTAAATACGAAAACAATGGTCTATCTACTTCACACCATATATGCAGCTGCTCTAACAGATGGTGACCTAGTAAAAACGTTAGAAGAAAAAATCCAAAATAATGATGTTGGTTGCAAAAGATACTACTCACATCAAGAGAACTGGAACTGCTTTGCAAAGGCAGTCTGAGTTTCTGAGTGACTACTGATAATCAGAAATACCAGCAGAAGTCAAGGCAAATAGCTACTTAATGTTAAGTACAGCAAAATTAGTATCTGTACATTTAAGAAATTTATTCTTAGGTAACATCAGTGCTCATCTAGCCTAATCTAGACAGTGATGTAGCCAATTTACATTCATCTAAGAAGGATGTCACTAAGTACAATTTTTCCACCCCAAAGACAGGGAATATTACCTATGTGTGCCTTGTGATGCCAGCAAATGCCAACAATAGAATTAAGTTGACTTAAGGAATTTTTGGCACTATCTATATGTTTAGATTTTGTAATGTCTTCTATTTCACATGCTGCATTGAAAACAAGTGGAGGAAAGTATTATTCCCTACTTCCTAGGCCTGTTCAGCTTGTCACCTAAGGCTAACAGGTTGGCACGAAGGAATTAAACTTTTTTTGAGACAAGATTCCAGCTATTCAGATGTGCAAATTTCCCAGTGGTTATTCTCAGGTATTGCTTCCTGGCATAATTCCCCTTTCTGTTTATGTAGAACAGGACTTTTTTCTTTTTGCAGAATGGGGCTTTTTTCTTTTAGCATGTTCTGAAGCTTATTTCAATGATGAACTAGTAAGCTCCTCCTTTCAGAGGAACTAAATATTTACTTTAGATAATACCCCTGAAGTCACTTGTTGAACATCCCTGTAAATAAGAATTGTGCATGCATTGTGTGCAGCTGCATTTGGTGTGGCTTATGGCTACCAAGAGCAGAGAAAAAAAATTGATACAGACCAGGCCAGCTCACGTCCAGCAAGATGATACCAGCTTTGGAGTCCTGCCAGAACGTGGCTTCTGGACAAGCCAAACAAGACAAAACTTGGTGGTAGTGTGCTGAACTGAAGCCAGTTTTGGCTTGCCTGCCATGCCCTGCTTCCACACTTCTGGTTCCAAGTGTCTCCCTGGGTCAGGCAGACGCAGCTGCAGCCCCTGAATTGGCTCCACACGTTTGCATGGTGTGCACATTGAGCAGTGCTGGGAGCAGTCACAGGTGGCACACCAAGCTTCAGCAATTCTTCCTCAGACTGGGAAAGAGAGCTTCTTCCAGTCTGCTTTTGTTACAGATAATAGAGTGTTGACTTGATTTTAATGGTTCAGAATTTTTTATTTACCCTTACTGGAAACACTATAAATATTATGTACAATGTTGAGCAAACTTGAATGTGCAAACCCTGCCAGTTCCAAAATGAGATCATTAGTGTACAATATACATTCAGAACTTTTCCCAAAAAGTTTCCATAAAAGTAAATTTAATAATACAGACGGTTGTGGCTTTCTTTGAAAAACAGATTTATCTTTGAAAATGATACTGTACTACTTATTGTCTCTGTGCCACTGAGAAGCACTTAAGACAAATGTTCTCTACTATTCTTCTTTCTTTAGACTGACATGCGCTTTACAGGAACATTTATTTTACAAAACTGATAGGAACTCTGAAATCCTTTATGATTTGCTTATACTACATTTAAGTTCCTAGTGAATACTCACGTATTAGCTTTAAAAAAACATTTTCTTTTTCTTCACCTGCATTAGAAAGATTTGGTATTTGTTTTATGTATGAAAAATACTTGGCTACGTCACCTTCAAGCCTGTGTTTCTTAAAGACAGACTTGCAGTCTGTATGTTTTGGTTTGTTTATTTTGAGATACAAGATGTTTGATCTTTAAATGGGGGTTGACTGCGGGTTACTGAAAGCTCTGTATGGGCACAATGGAAAAAATATGTCCCACACATTTAAAAAAAATCTATCACATTCCTTATGCCTAGTTTAGATTCATATTCAGTTCTTCATCTTTTCACTGTCATTCATTCTTCCTGTGTTAAAGATCTGATGGTTTCATTCCTTATTCTTCTAACTTGTTCTTTAAAATAATCTGATAACTTTAGCATCAATGGCAAACAAGTATTTCTTGTCTTGTGCACTAATTAGAATTCACCTTTTTATCTTTTTAATCATGCTTTCCTCTTCAGAAAATGCCATCAAATATTAAAAAAAATTAAAAATTATATCAATTACACGTTCTATTTTTATCAATGTGTACATATTAATTAACAGTAGTAATTAACATGTAGCTATTTTAGCCTGTAAAACTTTTTCACACTATTAAATGGCCTGGTGCTACAGAAATCAACATGAAAACTCACATGAATGAGCTAGGATTTCCCTGTTAACTTGTTCTAAAAGAAAAATGCCAGGCTCCTGTACAGTGCAGTGTCCAAAGATCAATATGCCAAGCCGCTGGAAGAAAAACTCATTGCAGTTTTATATGGCGCAAGGTTGAGACAATGGGTTTTATAGAACAAACCAGATTTTGCACTCTTTCTCTCCAAAGTGAGCTCAGTGTTTATGAAGACTGAATTTTACTGGTTCAAAGTGCCTGCAGGCTGTCCTGATCAGCCTTGTCAAGTCCAGACTTACAGGTTTCATTGGTCTCTTTAGGTCAGAGACATTATGTAAAGCTGAGAAAGAAATGAAACTAGACAGGAACCCTCTTACAAATTACCTTGGAACATCTACAGAAATTGCTAATAGGCTGCTACACCACTGTCTCAGCACAGATGCTTTGCCTTCTTCCTCCACCATGGCTCCACATCTAGATCTTCACTGGACCACCACAGTAAATGGCAATGGTCTTGTGCACCACCTACTTGAAATGTGGTTGGACAGAATCAGCATGGAATTAAGAAAAATAAATCTAGTTCTTATCAGTTTTTTTAAAATACTTTCTCCCACAAGGATCAGTACAATGTAGCCATGTAGAGAATATCTCAATAAATTGTGAGAGCTAATTTACAGCCTTAAAATATAAAATATAAAAATATGCTTTTGTATTATTCTGATTTTACATAATTGAGCACATCCTGTTCTGGTAGAAAAGAACAGCTGTCTGAAGTAACTTCTTGTTACATCTCCAATGGCACATATTTTTCTATCTAGTTACAGATAATTATATGCAATTACAACATTTTAGTAATCTTTGTGAAACAGCTAATTTAGTTGTCTCTTTTTCTGTCTGTTTTTTTTTGTCTTTTAATTTTCTCCCTTCACTTTCTGAAGTGTAATCTGAAATACAGAACAGATAAGGATTTCACAACAATTTTTAATAATCTTAAATGTGGACCATCTACATATCCCATCTTTATTGCTACAAATTTTGTCCAGTGCATGACTGACTTTAAATTGTCTGTCCATTTAAAACTCCAAAGAGCCAAAGGACCCCTCCAACTCTTCTCAGGACTTTCCCTTCTGGACTGCCAATGGAGCAAGTCCTTTCCCCTAAGTTGCTGCATGTGCTGTACTGCACCAAAAAGAGACCAGTGCCAAAACTGCAAGGTGAATGCAGATTTTCTGCCTGTCATGCACTTCAGTCTATGCCCAGGTACTAAAATCCTACTACACTGCAAGTGCGTGTGGTCTTTTAACAAGTAGGCATAACAGAGTATAAAAAAGATTGCTTCATACAAAAAAAGAGTAAATTATTTTTAAATTTTTATAATACCTTAATTAGACTAGCTAATTAATGCTTCTGGAGCCTGTGAATTCTGCCTTTCTCAAGCAGGAGAAATTAGAGAACTGTAGAAATTTGTTCAGTTCAAGTGAGTTCAGTATGATAAATATTTTGATTTCTGAAAAGATAAATGAAATCATCTAAACAGTACTTTTAAGTTATTTTTTGAGAATACTAGAATAAAGTTTTGACAAAGGGTTTGCTTTATAATTGAAGCCTAATGTAAGCACAGTGTGCAGTAAGTTCTTCTCTGTTCTCAGTTGTACTTGACCTTTACTTCACTGAATGGGTATCTTAATCTGTTAGGTACTGTATGCTGTTTCCTATGGGAATTTGAGTTCTCAGTCAGACTTGACTGCCTTCCATTATGGTTTAACGTGTTAAGAGACTCAACAAGACTGTTCCACTGTCAAAACACTGATCTAAAAAGAACTCATGAGTGTCTGGTCACTCTTTAGCAGTCTGCTGTATGATGTAGCATTTCTTATGATCTGTGAATTATGTGATCAATTTGCATCACAAATTTTAATCACATCCCAGTTATTTTTTCCTTCTGTTGTGTTTCTCCCTGCTGGCCAGCCTGTGCTGATCCCAGCATGAGACTCTAATAAAAAGGTCAGCATTGCTAGGTGAGTGATCTGCCATTACGCAGAGAAAAACTTAACTGATCAATCATCCAGGTCAAAGGGAGTCGTTTTCATGATTTTAATAGACCTCAGTAAGGTTTGTAATTGAGAACAGGTTGCCTCAAGATTGTTCTCAGGAGTGAACTTGTTAAAATCTTTGGAAGATGAACTTCTTAAATCTCCTTTGATATGTGTCCAGTTTTTAATTAATTCTTTTAGAATGTGTCTGCATAATTTGGTCATATATTGGCACTGAGTTGTGATTTTCCTCCTCCTCTGCTTTATCACTAAAACAATAACATAAAAAATTATCACTGATCCAAAGTCATCCATCTCTGTGTCTTTTGCAGCCTTACAATGAGTAGGCAATTTTGCTGCTTTCATTGCAAAAAGCTACATGGTGCTCAGGAAGCCTTTGGAAATTCTCCTGAACTCCAAGTTCAGAAAATGTGTTTTAAACCCTGCATGTTGTATTTGAACCAAAGATGACTCACTGAATAATAGAGGAAAAACACCACTAACTAGGATACTCGAGTTTGCCATGGTTGGGGTTCCTTCTTTCATGACCTCAGTGTTCACTTAAGGTACCAGTTGTATGTTAACATGAAAGAAGCATTATACTGACTGTAACAAAATTAAAATTACAAGAGCATTTTTCTATACATCTTGACAGATATTTTAGAACAATAGCAGAGGACTACCACTAATTTTTCTGGATAAAAATATTTCCATCACTCTTACAACATTTTCTCATCTTCCACGATGATGCTTTCCACAGCAAGCTGGCAAGATAAAGGTATAATTATGCAAACATGAGAAACTGTACAGTTCTCTTTAAACAGTAAGTTATCTTCATAACAAAAAGGATTAAAAATCTGTTTCCAAAAGTGTATCACTCCTGGGGAAGGTTATATTTCCCTAATTACTCTCAACAGCTCCATCTCAGGATTCTCAACACATAAAACAGTTTTTATTTTGAGAATACCTATGAAAAGCCAGCTGCAACTCTACAAATGCTGCATATTGTCAGATTATATAAGTTTAACTCTTAAAAAAGTTCTGAGGCCTAGAGAAATAAGTGGGTTCTATGTCTTCAAAATCTCAGATGAGAATTTAGTGGTACAATCATTTGTTTTAATACACTGTTGTGAGGTCTTTCTATTCTGTACACCTCAGTGATTTCTTACGAGTTTCATACAGTACTGATGGAAACAGTCCAGAGCCTGCTCATGTCTGGCAGCAATACAGCAGTGGTAGCATGAGGCAGACAGGACTGGTGATGACTCAGAGGTCCATAGTGCACACAGGGGATGCTTTGGGGTCCCATTGCTCCCTCCTGCAGTGCACAAGTACAGTGTCCTACCTCAGCCTGTGCTTAGCTTCTGAATTATTGAATTGCAGTTATTTATTCTGCCCAACAAAGTATTATATTGTGTTTTTATGTTGTGGTGCAAATAAAGCCACTGAAAGAGCTAGTGGCCATTTCAAATTATTGCTCTGATAAATGTGCTATAGATTCCCTCCATAGCAGATATTACTATATTCTTACTAAAGAAACAAAACATAAAAAGGACTAGGTTGTCAATGTTTGCATCAGTTCTAGCTAACAAAGCTACTATCCAGATGCATATATCTACCATGAATAGTGCTAGGACGATAAACAGTAATTAATAAGAGTATACAAGTGTAAAACATTTGTATTGTGAAAGTCAACCATGTTGCTTACATGCCTGCAGGGTTCACTTTAGTTCAGCTAAAATGCTGATTGTGAAACAGACATTTAGAAGTTCGAGTTATTGATTATATTGATAACAGCAGGAAAGTTAAAAGCTTAATGTCAGGTTTCTGGGATCTTTAGGAATGTATATTTAAATAAGTGATAATGCTGACTCAGCTTGCAAATCCTGACTTTTGTCCTTTTCAAAAATAACCCGCTTTTACAGGCTACCTGCCCGCTTCTTTGTTTCCTCCTTGGTCTCATCACAGATGCACAGCTCTTACCTGCAGAGTATCAGCGGTCTGCTTACACCCCAACACCTCCAAGCTTCATTCTTAACCTCCTTGCTGAGTTTTTCTTAATTCTATTCTCTAGACACTTGTTTTTCTTCAGTCTTTTAATGACCTCTTGCCACTCTCTCCTGTTTCTCTCTCTCCTCCCTTCAGAGTACATGCATGTACACACACACACATACACATTTTCCTAGAGTTGTCACCCTCCTGTGCACTCCTACCATCCATCCCTCTGGTGTCAGCTTCATTTACCAGGATCTTCATTCAATCTCAAACTCATTTTTATTGCTTTCTGTTTATACTTATGATGGGAAGATGCTCTGGTTCTCTACTAGGAATGAGACACTTATTAAAGAGAAGTTGAAAAGAATTTAATTTTCCTTTTGTACCTTTGTTTCCATGTGTTTTGATTTGCATTGTGCAAAATTCAGTTGATAATAGGACATAACTCAGAACAAACTAATTTCCAGCTATGTCAATTTATATTTTATAATATTCCCATTCTTTCTAGTAATCTGTTCCCTGTTTCAATAGATTAGGAGGCTGAATGTACATTGGCTTTTTCACGAAAACTCATCAGAGGCTCACAAAAGTCAGTAACAATAAACAAGTAGAAGGAGAGAGAGCATAGCAAACAATGAAAACTGAAAATGAATTTATTTGAATTCACTATTATAGGAAGTGACACAGATGAGGATCCCACAGATGAGGGTTGAGTGCCAAGTGAGTACACTGGAAAATCACTGAGCTTTCCTTTTGTTTCACGGTGCAATAGGTTCTATACTTGTTGCAATATAATGTTCATTTTTTTCTTTATGGCTTGATTTCTTCCTTAGTCTTCTACTTTTTACTCAGGCATTTTATTCAAATGCTGCCTGACAAAGGCACAACAGGGATGCTTTGACAAAATCCTAGATCAGCGCAAAAACTGAATATGTACTAAAAATGTGTGGTTAGATTAGTGCCCATAAAATGAATGGATATGAAGTTACTTCTAGAAGTGCATATTAAACACATTCTTTTCTTACTCCTATCTCTAAAAACTCTGCTTTCATTGTTATCATTTGAGGCATATAGTTAGAGCACCTGGAACCAATCAGTCCATTGAAGCTCATTCTTTCACATGTATTATTAATAAGAAAAGGATTCTTACAGTAGATTAAAGGTACAGTAAGGACTTTCACTATCTCCCTGTGTTCTCTGCATGCTCATTGATGCTTTCAGGGAGAAAAAAAGGTAGACTGAACTAAAGTTCTGCCATGCTTCACTCTTCAGAGTGTAACTGGAATTAAAAGGTATAGAAATGTTTCCTTCACATGAATCAGGTGATAGGTTTGGTAAGAGTAGAGTAAAAAGAGCGACATTTTTATGTAATTAATACAGAGTTGGGTTGTTACATACCCAAAGAGGTTATGGCATTTCACTGGAGATCTGGAGAGGATCATCTTAAGTGATACTGGAGAGGCTCAAACAGCACCACACTGCTTTAGCTAGACAATTCAGAGCTAAAAAGGAGCATCAAAATTTCATGTCTTTTTTAGAAATTAATGCCGAGAAATCTATGAGCTTCTTCCATGCTTCCTCTGGGAAGAATATCCTTGGGGTGTGCAAACACAAGCAGTACTACTCAGTGTAAAACAGCTTGACTTTCACCTGGGATCAGTGACCTGGAGTAAATTTGTGATGGATGGGATGATTCTGGATGAGCATAAAAGTAAACCAAGAATAAATCCTGGCAGGTGATATATTTATATAAGTCTTCTAGATTTTAATGTAGAACCTTCCTTGGCAAAATGTCTGTGAATACAGTCAAGAATAAGATATTTACTTACCAGAATACCTTAAGAGCAAACTAAGGAACAAGCTGCTTTGTTTAGGTATTTTAATGTTTGTTTACATAATGGAAGCTCGTATTTCCCCCCTTTACCTTCTTTGCCCAGGGTACACAGGTGTATAGTTAGCATACAGGCTTCAAAAGAAGAAAAATAGTCAGGTTTGTTTCAGGAAAAAATGGTAAAGCCAGGTGTGAATGACAAGACCAACTGCCCAGGGGGAAAGTAGTAACTTTTTTTGTAGCTGATGATAACTTGGATACGAAACATCCTCCATCTGACCTTATCTGCTAACTGCAAGTCATTCCCACTGCAAACAAGGATTTGCCCTGTCAGATTGTCAATACCACCTATCTCATATTTATTACAAATTACCCCTTTTTTCACTGTGCTGGCTGTGGTCGGGACTTTCTCACCTCAGTGTAAGAATGCAGCCGAATGCTGGCCTCCCTGTCTCTGACACTAAACCTCAGTACGCCTGGGGTGGGGGCTGATGATGAAAACAACATAATAGATGTTGACTGTCTCCCTTCCCTACATAAATAATGTCAGGAAGGTTGTTGTGGCAGTGCTTTTGGCATTAGATGATCTAATGGTAGAAGGGTCCTGATTTTTCTGCTTATTGTTAGCATGCGAGTAATTCCTTTTACATAGAAATTAGAATAAAGCAAATGTAGTATCAGGAGAGAGCATGTGCAATACAGCTTTCCTCATTTCTGTGCACCAATATTACCATTTCGGGAAGAATAAGGTGTGATTATTTTTCATAAAGGCATGACATGATTTATTTTTTCATCCAGATGACAAGGCAAAACAAACTAGTTTAACTTTTCCCATAGGCTTTCAAACCAGAAAACTCTGTTTTCCTGGTAGCTTTTCCTTTTTCTAATGTAGGCAAATAATTTTTTAGAAAGCTAAAGAACTAAGGAATCCTTATTCTGAGATGCTACCTAGAACCAGACAGAGCTTCAACTTGGTGTCCTGAATTTACCCAAACGCACCACAGTGTTACATGATGTTGTTTGCAGCGGTGCTGGAACATCACTTGTTCCCAACAGCAAGTTCATTGTCCCAGCAATTAGCTACCACAAATAAAATTCAAAGACTTTCAGTGACAAACATGGCTTTGAAAAGAAAATGTCTTTGCCAATGCATTTAGCAGACAGGCTGGTGATGGGCAGGTGTGGATGAGGCCAGGAGTCTCTGCTGCTCTGCAAGGCAGGGCCGGTCACTCAGCCAAAGGCTGCAGGGAGTCCTGCTGCATCCTGGGAGCAAGGCAAAACCACACCACTTCTGCTTGAGTGGGAAGAGGGCCAGTGCTGGATTATCTCAGACACTGAAGATGGCTTTCTGAGTGGGACCACAAAAAATGCTGTACTTTATTCCCAGTAAAACCTTACTCAGGAGAGAAAAATACATCCTACTGCCAGACAAACAAAAACAACTGGGAAAATGTTTGTCTTGACTTCTAGGTTCTTTCTTATATTTCTGTATTTCTCCTTAGTGAAAAACCCAAATAGCCTGTTCCACACACTGGGCAGAATTTTTAGCAGTTACCTCCTTGTAAATGCTTCTTAGAAATGTAAGTTTCAATATATTTCTAGTTATTTAATAAGATACTACCAAATTTATCAGTATATAATGTCCTTGTTGATGTTCTTCTGTAAACCAGGAAAATGTAACTGTCAGAAATAACATGAATATAATTCCAACCTTTTTAATTTAGTGAATTGGCTCAAATTTAATACATAGATCTGAGATTACTTCTGTGTCTTATCTGATGATGGTTTCTTTGAATTTCATCTTTGCTTGGAGATATTTTACTTTTCATTTTTGATCAAGTACATTTATCCATATGACTTATCTTCCAGATAGGGAGATGAAATTCTTTCCCATTGTAAATATGCCCCATAACTTTTTAAAGTTGTAGGAGTGCTAGTATTCCTATCTAAAAATCTATGAGCATGCAAGCAGCTGAGTTTAAAAAACCCCAAACAACCCCCCCCTCCCCCCCGAAATTCAAGCATGGTTATAATTAGCATAATCATGAACAAAATACACTTTTTCCTTCCTATATTACATAATGGTTTTTTGAGCTAAAACATGTATTAGTGAACATGAGCTGTCCAACAAATCAATTTGTTACAATTCCATATGGATATTTTTATGTTTTTTTAAGACTTTGATTACATTCCATCCAGATTCATCTTAAAAGAGTGGTGGTTGATCACAGAGGTGGGTTGAAGCAACAGGATCTGAATAGATATTTCCTCAGAGATCAGCACAGGCTTCTTTGAAGAGGAGCATGGGATTAGGAAGTAACACCATTCACTGTACACTGAATGCAGAGCAAATGGACAACTGACCATATTGTGTCAATCAGTGAAGGTCCCAGAATCTTTTTAAGGATATTTATATGAATGGATTAGACCCCATTGATTCCATGTAGGGCTGAACACTTCAGTTTGCACCAAGAGCAAGCTGTAGGAACCTCTTTGAGGTAGAGTTCTAGAGGCTGCTGGAAAAGACCAGAACAAAGGGGAATACATCAAATGGTTAATATCCTAAAAGTTAACAGCAGCCTATTTTGAAACCAAAACTGTAACACACTAGACTCCAGATGTCACTGGCAGAAATAGAAGGTGACACAAAGAATTCCAGGTTTAATTCTATATAACCATAACGCTAGGAAAGTTTAAATACAGCTTTGATACACAAAGGAAGGTGAAAAAGGTGTTTGCACAATCTGGCAGCTTATGCAGACTTCAGATGCAAAGCACACAGACCCCTGTGCCTCCATGGCTAGACTGGTCAGACTGGTCATACTTCTCTGCCACCTCCTAATGGGATTGCATCAAAATATTTAAAGCGAAAGATGTAAGTACTAATGAAGATTGAGTTGGATTTTATTAGTTCTTTATAGTTTGAGATTCCAAACTAAACCACAGCTGGGTACTGAGTGACAAAGACAACATTATTAGGTGTATTATGCTATACCTTAATGCAATAAAATCCTATACAACAGAGTAGCCGGTCTTGTGATGTTTAACTTGGGAACAGGAGCGTCAGAGAGTGAGAGTACGGTTATAGTATAAGTATCCAAAATTCCAAACATTATTTTAGTTTTTAAGGACTCATATATTAAATCTTTACATCCTTACTAATTTTAAATAACTTTATTTGTTAACCCAAATAAAAAAAGTTTAATGTTTATGAAAATTAAAAAGATACTTGTTTCTAGTACCACAGTTTTCATAGCTTTTAATATTAATTTGGTTTTAGTTTTTATCTGTATTTTTAGGAAGGGTGACAAAAAATGCTGTATTTAAAAAATGAATGCTCATAAGAAATGCTTTAGCTGGAGGAGAAACGTATTGATTTTTAGGGGTGGGATTTGGGAATTGAATTTTTCTGGAGCATAACATTTTATTTACTGGCGGTTGATAAACTGCAGTGTCACCTGCCAGCTGGCTTCAGTTAAAGAAAGCTGATTGATAGCCCAGGACATACATATGAAGAACAAAATTATAAAAATGGTAGAAACTTCTTTCCCCCCTAGAATTAGTCAGGCTAAGTCTTCCTTTGGCTTGAACAGGATCATTCTTATTATTTATTGCCTGCATTATTCTAACTCTTACAGGAACCAATTGCCATTAAAGTTTCTGTCTACTAGGCTCTTAACGCTCTGTGCAAAAAATGGGTTTGGACACACTATACAGTCCCTGAATGCATATCCTCATACAGAGTAATTTAGACATTTATCCAGGTGTCACCTGCTATTTCTTGCCCTTTGTATGAAGATGCCTGTGTTAGACAAAGTACTCCAGTGCTCAGGAGTAAATAAAAAAAAACTGCAGTAAAATAATTTGCATGTTAAATGCAGAGGTATAAAGCAGTATCTTTTCCCAGTGGGTTTTTGGTTTTGTTAGGGCTTTTTTGGGATTTTGGTTTGGTTTTTTTTTTTTGGTGGGGTTTTTGGGTTTTTTTAAATGTTTGTGGGTTTGGGGTTTTTTCGAGGTTTCCGACATAATCTAGTGACTAATTCCTTCAGTTTTCTATACATGACAATTAGTTTTAGGTGTGGTCACTAGTAAACAAAGTAACAGCCACATAACCACATTGCTGTTTCTTCATTTCTCTGCCTTACTGGTTGTCTGAATCTTGCCGTAACCTTTTTTGAGCTGGCTGTGGTCTGCACACAACTGGTTTTCAGACCTATTAATCCTGTTTCTTGACTTGTGGTTTGAAACAGTTTCTTCTGTCAAAGGGAGATGCCCTTCTCAAAGGGTCAGAAGCCCAACTCCACCTGCCGAGTTTTCTACTTGAGTTAATAAAGGATTGGCAGCAAGGCCAAGGAGGCCGGTACCATCATACCCATCTTTTCTGTCATCAGATGTGTAAGAAAGAATGCAAGTGGCAGACAGTAATCTCGTTTTTAATTGGTATTAACAGCGATTTAGAATTAAAATTATATGTAATTTTCTGGAGGACCACTGATTTTGGTGAAAAACAATCCTTAATTAAACTGCTATTATCAGAAAGGTGTATCTTTATCAGATACACTTTTTTTTCCCCATAATTTTAGGGGGCTGTGAATCTAAACAGATTAATGAAGACTATAAAATATATATGTAGTACAATTGTTCTGTTTTGTTTTGTATGTCCAGAACATAACAGATTAGACCACAGAAAATCCTAGTAATGTTTGGGGAAAATGAGCCAGACACATGGACACATACCATATATAACTGACAAATGCTTATGAGAAGTTTGTGACTTTAGAGGCCTCTCTTTGGAGTACAAGCTCTCGCTATTCCATGCCAATTTTGTGTTCTAGGAAAGGGAAATGATGATCTGTCATTTACCTTTAGGATTTTCTAATGCAGGTATAGAAGAGATCCCCTATACAGCGCTATTGAAAGATCCTTGTACAGCCTCACATTCTATTTGGAAAACAGGTGAACAAACCCCTCTTTCCTATCCACCAAGGTCTCATTCATCAAAGAATGAATAATTCTGGCATTCCATCCTGGCCCCATATCTTATGATACCACACACAGCAGCTGGAGAGTAGGAAAGTGCAAATGAGTCTGCTGTTTTGTGGATGCTATCAATCTGAGTGGTCCCATACTTCAAAAAAGCAGACAAGTTGTTTACTTCCTTCATTTATCATCTAGGAAATGCTGATCACAAGTTTCCTCAAGATTAGTTGGCAGTTAAAAAAACCCCAGCAACAAACAAGAGAACCAAGTCTGCACTAAACAAGCATAACCCACATGGAACATGTGATGCCTGTTCAGCATCTCCAGAATCTGCAAGAATAACAAAGGATGTAGTTCCTCGGTGGATTTTCTTACTTGCCTTTTAAAAGCAACTGCTAAATTAAGAAGACAGTGTTACTGATTTAGGTACCTTCATCAGTTAAAAAAACCCTAAAAATCAGAGTTCTCTGTTTCATTCCCAGAGGAATGCAGAATCACCGAATCGTTGAGGTTGGAAGGGACCATCTAGTCAAAGCCCCCTGCCAAAGCAGGTTCACTTGGAGCAGGTTGCATGGGATCACATCCAGGGAGGTTCTGAGTATCTCCAGAGAAGGAGACTCCATGACACCTACCAAAGGACACTATCATAACAAAGCTCACCTGCAGTGCAACTCCTGCAACCTTATTTACATTTAAAAGTTGCATTAAGGAGATCTTTGCAACATAACTTAATTCATGCCTGATTCACCATCCTTAGAGCTGGAAACTGGGGTCAACCATGGTTTAAAACTTGATGCCACAATGCAGCAAGCTGAAGGAAATTGCTTATTGGTCAGTCTCTGCTTAGTATAATTGTCATTGAAAGACTTTCTTACATAGGTTTGTGGCTCTAGAAAGAGTAGCTCATCTGTGGGTAGGGAGGAACAGGTGATAACTGCCTGGGCAGGCTGACACTAGTCAGCTTTAACACAATTCACCTTAAATTCTTCTTCATTGACTGAAATGCAGCTACCTGCTTTGTCCAACCTCACCTCCATCTTTGGACAGCTGGAGATAACCTGGTCTTTCTTGCACAATCCAACCATTTGGAAGGATTATCTAACTTATATGAACTACACTGTAGAAGGACATTTTCTCTCAGAAAATAGAACTATGGGTAGGACTAAGGGAATTTAATGAGTCAAAACTACTGTTTGAAATCTAATATTTGCTTGCTGAGCAGCAATAGTGGAATCTTTATTAGGAGGAACTGGACTGTTAGACCTTGGCTGTGATTCACTGTAGATTCTATTTTGTCTCGCTGCTCTAGATCCTTTTCTTTCCCTTACAACTTGAATAACCAATTTAGAGCCATCCCAGAGCTCGGTTGAAATGCTAGGGTAAACACTGCAGTGAAAATTAAGGGTGTAATGGCAGAATGAGATGATTCACTACTGTTCAGAATCTCTGGATCACTTCTGCACAGCAAGGCCAAACTTCTTAATTTATGTCTAAACACATATCATACCAACATTACAATGTAGAGGTATGCTGCCTTAGGCTACATCCTTGAGTAGATACAGTGCTGTCACCTTGAAACAGCTTCCAACCCTGGCTTGTGATTCCAACACAAAACAGCAGGGAAGAATCATCCCTCCCACAGTCCCTGTCTGTGAGCAGCCCAAAGTTCATTCAGCCTTTTGTAAACATGTAGGTACTATCTAGGTAAGATGTTCATCAGGAACAATGTAGCTTTAAGACTACAGAATATATGGCGCTAAAGATGTCATTATTTCACCTTGAAAGTACAGCTTTGGATTACTCTACTAGTCACACAATTGCTCTCTCTGAACATTTAAGAATTGTATGTATGTGATGTAAACCAACCAAACTAAATGAATTCCAGCCCCTGCTTGCACACAGCAACTTAGACCACTCAGACACAGTATCTGCCGATATTTATTAAAGGAGCAGAAGCAGCATTCCAGTATTTTCCCTACACCACATCTCAAATTCCTGAATGTTTTCCTGAGAGGGCTCGGGATTTACATGTAAGTGCCTACACTTTTTGGGTGACTGCTGCTCTGGAAATAGAGATTTCACAGATGTTCACTTTGCCTCCTGTAAATATCTGAGCTTTAACAGCTCAGTGCCAAAGCCTACTTAATTTTCTTTCCAACAAAATCAACAAGAAGTATCATGACTGATAAAATTAGAATCCACTACTATCACTATATGGTTTTCCTCTGTAGTAGTATTTAAAAATGAAAAAGTACTGGAAGTGCAAAGACATTTGCAGACAGTAGCATGACATCACTAATCATGTTGACTTTACAAATTTTTATTTGTGATGAAACTTGAATTCTCAGTTGACCTAAGAAATCAATCAGAGAGGATTGTCAATAATCCCATCAGATTAGAAACTGAAGTCTGTGAAAACACAGCTTACTAGAAGATATTTCTCTCCCTTTAAAAATGTTTTTTCTTGACAGCAAAAATTACAAATTCTACCAAAAATGGTGGAATGGCTCTAAAATGAAATATTACTATTTTTCAATGGTGTATGGCTATCTCACAAACTGAACTATGTTGCTGTAACAGACTTCAGTAAATAGAACTACCAAGAGTAACTCCAGCAAAATATCAACTAACTGCAATCTCTATGAATGGCCCTCACGGAGAGATATTTACTTAAAAATCACATCTTCCTTCACAGACTGTACTGATTTTGGCTGGGGTAGAGTTAATTTTCTTCACAGTGGCTGGTAGAGGGCTGTACTTTGGGTTTGTGCTGAACAAAGGGTTGATAATAGATGTTTTTGTTATTGCTGAGCAGGGCTTACACAGGGCCGAGGTCCCTTCTGCTCCTTGTACGGCCACGCTGGCGAGGGGGCTGGGGGTGCCTGGGAGGTTGGGAGGAGACACAGCTGGGACAGGTGACCCCAACTGACCAAAGGGACATTCCAGACCACATGACAGCATGTTCAGTATATAAAGAGGGGGAAGAAGGAGGAAGAGGGTGGACAGTTGGAATCATGGCATTCATTTTCCCAAGTCACCATCACATGTGGTGGAGCCCTGGCTGTCCTGGAGATGGCTGAACACCTGCCCGCCCATGGGAACTGGTGGATGAGTGCCTTGATTGGTTTGCTTGTGTGTGTGGCTTTTCCTTTACCTATTGAAGTGTCTTTACCTCAACCCATGAGTTTTCTAGCTTTCACTCTTCTGATTCTCTCCCTGATCCCACTGGTGGGGGAGTGAGTGAGCAGCTGTGTGACATTTGGTTGCTGACTGGGTTTAAACCATGAAAACAGACATAAAAGAAAAATATTCTTTCATTATGTAAGATTGAGTATGGTCTCTGGGAATATTTGACAACTCAGGTGGCATTTGCAGATTGAAAGGGTTGTTTTTAAACAAGATAGAACAAAATTTTGACTAGTTTAACAAAAAGGTTCTAAGAAATTAGATCTGGACTTCAGAAAAAATTAGATTTTAATTTATGGCTAAGAGATCCAGAGAGCACTGGTATTCAGAATGGGCAAATCACATCCCATTTAAACATTTATAATCCAGTTCTAGATTTATTTTCCAACTTTTGCCCCTTCCTCCCATAAGACGTTAGCTATTTGGATCCAGTACTTTGCATCAAATCTTCTGCTTCAGGTTTGTAAAAAAAACCCCAAAGCAACTGTCCTTTCCACAGAGTTAAGTTAGTTGGAAAGCAAACTATAAATCTAATATAAAAAAGTTGCAGCAGAGGCACAACTTCCAATCGGCTCTATTAAATACAATAGGCATTATCTGGGGCAAGAAAAAAGACTTGAAAAATGCCAAACTACGAAATCAACTACAATTAATGTGTTTCTTACTGCTCTAATGCTTCAGAAAGAATGCATAACAATCCTTTAGTCCTAGGTAGCTTTTATACAGACTTTTCAAGGTTATTTTAGAAACTGTTTATGTGAGTATTAGGATCATTACTGGTAAAAAAATCCCAATAATATTGTTGTAAGTACCAAACATTTCAACTGAAAAAAATTATCTCTGGGAGGTTTGCAACAGTAGACATTTTAAAAAAACAGGTAGATATTTTCACTGTACTAAGGAAAGCAAAAGTATTTGATTGTTCCTTGGTGTTTCCCATGCTCATTGTCCAAGTCTGAACACTTAAATTGAATAGAAGGGAAGAGGGAATAGAAATAACGTACTTCATATTTTAAGAGATAGATTAAAATCTTTTCCAGATGTCAGACTGTTCCTTAACAAAATATTCTTCTTTGTGTTACTAACAGAAATGCATTATGCTATTTCAGAAGTGAAGTAGAACAAAAGTGGGATAGCAGACAACTATATGTAACAGCAATTACAATATCTAGTCCTGTTTTCTTTTGAATTATTAGTTTTATATGCTTCATTCACAAAAGCAAACCCAAAGAGCTAAATGAAAAATGTGTGAATATTTATGTATAGAATGTAATATTAATTAAAGCTTATAATAATATAATCCACAGAGAAATCAATCATGTAAAAATATAAAAACTACAAAAGGAAGTTATTGTATTTTACTTAAAAAGGAGCATTTCAGAAATTAGAAACTGCTTCTCAGAACAATGCATGGGCAACAAATCTATTCAAAAGGAGGCATCACTTAAAGACTGTACTGTGAACCGAACCTTTGGAATCAATTTGAGATGTTTCTTCAATACCAAAAGATGTCTTTGGGAAAAAAAAAGTTGGATCTTTGTGAAAAAATTGCAGGAGCTAAACTGTTGAAAGAGTCAAATACCTAAAGGTTGATTAGAGAAGAAAAAATCCACTCTAACTTCTAGAAAAGGTTGGAGAAGTCAATAATCTGCAAAAGCAGACTATGAAAGGGGTTTTTTTTAATCTTTGGCTAGTGTGGCTAGTGTATCTAGTGTACATAACTTCATTAACTTCAGCTGCATTTTGATAGTATCAGTTCACAACGTTTTGTGAAGGCCAAGTCCAATGGGTTTCAAATTGTTGTTAGGAATAACATCATGTTTTCAGACAGCTTACTGTGAGATTGCTTATTGAAAGCATCTTTCAAGGTGAGGCAGCTGAGCCTGGAAAGATAAAATTGCTTGAAAGCTATAAATATATGCCATGCAGTATTTCAAGAAACTGCAAACCCTTTTGTGGCACTTTAGCTGCACAGTACAACTCGCGTCCTATCTGAATTCTACCATGCTCTAAAAATGCTATGGCATACCTTTTGTTTTATCTGAACATCACACTACTTGCTGGGTTCTTTAATCATCTAATTAAAGAGTATTCCTAACATTTTTGATTTTCTAATTCACTTTGAGCAAATGCAGTAATTGCTGAGGAAAACACACTCAATATCTGTGTACGGTATGTGAGAAAAACCTGCACCAGTGCTCAAATGAGTGAAGCAATTAACTTCAAGACAGTATTGCTATATTGATTCAGTAAGGAAAAAATATTGGTGAGATTTTAACTATTATATTAAAATGGAAATCTATAGCAATATTTTGATAATTTTTGGAAATGCTTAATGCTATAAAAACAAGAAACCAGTGTTATAGCTGTATAATTTATGTATTGCATTTACAGTTTTAATAATATTGAATTGTTAAAGCTGTGTTTTCAACCAAAATAATTCCAATCTGACAGATTCTGAAAGAAAACTACAAAGTCCTATAACCAAGTAATTATAGAGGTTTATATTACAGGTGTTGACATTTCATAGCTAAGCAGCTCTGTTTCCAAATGCAGTGGAGCATTTTCACTTTGGAGCGGGGTTAGTCAGAGCCCCCCTCGATTTACCCATCCTCATTTTGTTAAACAACATACAGACTTCCAGTCAAGTGAGCTGGTCTTAAAAAAAGACTACACTATTTGGGATTCTCAGGACTTTGTTCATTCCAAAGATCTGTCAAATACATCAAAACACAGGTTTTACTTCTCCTCTGCTATGTTCATTCCTCCCATCTAGACAATGTATTAATTTTTTGCTCACTTAATCACAGCCCCACCTAAGGATCATGTAGCACTGACATGCTCCTGTCAGCCTACTGACACGTGTACTGTGCCTTGTGTACCACAGTGGCTCTGTCACCTAACATTACTAAGAACATCCATCTCATCTTCATTTTTTGTACAATGAGATGTGCTCTGTGACTGTAATATTCAGCTCTAACCACTCTGAGGTAAATTATCAGCATAGTGCATTTTACACGGCTCCCATTATATCCCACAGATACAGTATAAGCTGCTCCCTAGCAACTGCAGCAAAAATGTACTCCTTTAGGCATTTTTTCCAGCTAAAGAAACCAACTTTCTATTTGATGAACTTCATATATAAAACAATCTTGGCTACTGTCAGCTCAAATTGTTCTGACTAATGGTCCTTAAGATGCATTTTTAGCCCTGTGTCTTGTTTGGGTTCTGATACTGAAGTTTCTCTTGCAAACCTCCCACCTCAATGATTTTAGCACTAAGGAAAAAAAGTATTTTTCCAAACCAAGAAATATCTTCCCAATAAAAACTAACCATTTACAAAAGAGTTATAATCATGAGCTAGAAATCCATTTTAGATGGAAAATGTAACTCTCAGCATGCTGGCAAGAGTGAAGACCCTGGCTTTATTTTGTGGAACACCGAAGTCTTTTGGTTAGACTTTATTCACATACTGAATGGAATTGCAAGTATTTTCAAAGAACTATAAGCTTTTAAATAGACTGTTGCTTCTTGTGTCATCCAAAATCTATTTAAGTGAACTTAGTAAATATCTGGGGAAAGCCCAGATTAGTCCTTGTTTAAAAACAACTAGTCTCATGCTCATGCATCACAACTCGTGAATAAGACATGGCTGCTGTGACATTGTTATTCATTTTAACACATCATAAAATACTTTAAAGGTAATACCAGAATAATAACAGCGCATTAATACTTCACAAATGAACAGAATCCTCCACCAACATTTAGGAACTTCCCCCTCTCTGCCAGGGTGAGGGTGTTACAGAAGACAGTTAACTTCCCCAATGAAGGTCAGTCAAGCCTTCAAGTCCGATGTTATGAGGCTGTCAGGTTAGCACATTTAGGCAGAGGCTAGTTTGCTATTTTTGTACGGATCTACATCAGCCTCCACTGGCATGCAGCCCTGTGCATGGTCAGAAAGCGGCTCCAGGATAGGAGAGCAAACAGTACCTGTTAGCTAGCCACAGAAAATAGCAAAAGCAGGACACCCTTATCCTTTCCCTTCAGGAAATTCTCTCTTGGGAACTGCTACAGACCTCTAAAGGGAATGAAATCTGTCCTTTCAGTGGAACAGGACAACAACCACCCCCACTCTGTTGACTAATAAGACTCTGATAAGAAGAAAAGCATGTGCTGTGTGACTACACTTCAGGCATCTTCCTTGGTACCTGTTAGTGAAACTGATCCTGAAAAAGTGTAAATGAAATTCACATACAAGTTTATGCCAAGTTTTGACATGACCCTAGAACAGGGCCCTGGACAGCATCTCACCTGGTGAAGCAGAAATGCATTTTCTAAGAAGTCTTGTGTCACCACCACCTGAAGTCAAATACTATACAGAAATTGGTATATTTAATAAAATGCCATTGAAATAAATCCTAGTTAGAACAATGCTAACTGACATGCCCAATTCCTGAACCGAAGCACTCGTCTTCAGTCACAGGGTAACTACCTTGCACAAAAAATGGCATTTCTGTTATAGCCATGTATGCATCACTTCCATATTGAGTGAACATTGGAGTTCAAACTGCATTTCCATCAGAGAGTTCAATGTGGTATAGCTGGTACAGTGTTATGAATTCAACCTTGATGCAAAGTTTTATTAGTAGTAGTACCGTCTTTTGTTCAGCGAGATTCTCATTTCATCAACAAACATCCTATTGACTTCTCTGTGACATTTATGTAATTTAGGTCTGCCAAGTCAGGTCTTCTGTATATGTCTTAATGACCTAATTAAAAGAACTACTGTCATACCACTATATAATGAAGCAAGAAGAGAGGGCAAGCTGTTTCCCTTTTAAGCTAACAGGCACAAAAATCTGTAGGTAACAGCTTTTAGTACAGTTCTGAATTTCCTCATAACAAGAAATAACTGGGTTATACGAACGCCCCAAATGATGAAAGAGTAACATATTTGAAAGGAACAAAGATCATATATATGTGGCACATCTTCCTATGTATGAAAATCTAGCTGGATCAGAAAAGAAAAAAATAAACAGTTTTGCAAACTTTACACTCAGAGAAAACCAAAAAATAATATAAAAGCTTTCTAGCAATGCTCAAACTGTCCTTATAAAACAGAGCATACCATTTTATTTCAAATCTCCTTTAAAACCTTAAAATGCATGTCAACTTTAATATTAACTGTATTGCCAATTTCTCACCCAAACTCACAGTTTTCACTTTTTTCTCTCTCTCATTATTTCCAGAACAAATATAGTACAAAACTTGAGCAAGCTGTTCCTGACAGTAAACAAATACTAAAAGAGCAAATTCAATACAAATACTATCCTGATGAAGCCCCAGGCTACAGTTTTTGTGGAAAAGGAAAGTATAAATCTTTGCTACAATGTCTTCATGACAAAGCTGTTAAATATACTGAAGCTACCTCAAGTCCTGAAAACTGGATTCACTGAAATTCAGGGAAGTCCTGGCTTTTCACTCTTACAGAAGAGGGTAAGGAACTCAAGACTGAATTTAACTGAGGTGCTAGAGATCACTTTTAGTCCAGTGGGCTTTGCATAAGGACGTTAATGTGAAACCCACTTGGCAATCAACTACTTTTACCTTTGAAAAAATATTTTATTTCTATCTGCATACTTATTTATTAGCCTACCTTTTATGCATCTGTTGACATTTAATATGGCCATTTCATTCTTATGGTTCTGTTTATTGTAACTGTTCTTTGCATAAAAATTATTTAAGCAGAATAATTATACTGTTTGAAGAAGAACTCCAGAGAGCTATAGTTAAGGTTCTCCTTTAAAGGTGGGCAAGATTATTACAATATTTCATTAGCACAAAACAATACATCTTCAGATAGAGGCAGTATTGGCTTGTAATATTTCTTGTTACCATGCTACCAACCTTTGCTTGTAAAGCAATTTAATCACTTCCATATTGGTTATACATGAAATATTAGTGCTGTGCTTCATAGGGAACACCTCCTGCATTTTCATTACAATATAACAGTATTACTTACAGAGTCAGAAAATCTATTTGTCTTTAAGCATGTCATTGCATCTCATTGCAAAATTTCTAGCCTAAGTTTTACTAGTTAAAAAAGAAATAGTCTTCCAGTTTCAAGTCCTCAATTCAATCAGTCTGGATTTCATTATTTTCTAAATTCCACGTGTCAGCCCCATGGCTCTTTTAGTTATTGTTCATACTACCACCTATTAGAACTGCTCAAATACTATAAATCTTTGTCTTTTGAGACAGAAAACAACTCAAAAATTTTAATATCCCATGAGATAACCTAGTACTTATACATCTAACACTAACATTCTTATCTAGCTCCTATATAGCAAAAGAAGCTAAGATTACAACAATTTTATTGTTTTACATATGAAAGACGTGGTCATCATCTTCAAAAGATCCACATTTTATTTTTCAACAATGAAAATATATGAAAGTCGAACTAATTATTTTATTTTCCTCCATTAAAATAGTCTATCAGATAACAAAGAGAGATACTGTTATTAATACCATGCCCTTCTTGACAAATCAGGCAAAAATGTCATCCAGTGAGTTATGAAATCCTGGCACATAAGAACAACATGTACAAAATGAAACAATTACAGAATTCTGAGGTAGTACACAAGACAACATAATGGATTAACAATGTAGGCATCCATAAATACATATATACAGCATGTTTAGATTGTTTTCGAACTGAGAAATGCTGAAACTAAACTTCTGATCAGCATTTTTATCATCACTTTGGAACTGCTAGGCCAAGCTCTTGGGTGTGTGAGATTCCATTCTGCAAGAGGAGTAGTCTGTCACAAAGCCAGTTAACAGCCACTTGTGTCTGTAGTGTCCTCAGCACCAAGGCAAATGTGGTGCCACTGGCAAAGGCTCGGCCAGGGGACCAAGCTGTAGTGCCCTTGAACTCCACCCACCCAAGCAAGTACAAGTGCCACCAGGTACCCGTGTATGTCCCTGCATCTGAGAATACTTCCCAACCTGGCAGATCTCATCCAGCTCTCCCAGTTGCTCTCTAGTGGCTGGGACAAACTAGTTCTGGCCATGCCATGTCCATAATGCAACTGGAACAGATCCACCACATCCAGCCAGGACTGCTCCTTCGATTATCTCTGGCCCAAGCAAATCTGCTCTGGTGTTCACAGCAGCAGGGAATCCAGGAGCCAAACCTGACACTATGTCTACACTTCAATGTGTAGAATCTTCTACATATTCTACAGATAACTCAGTCTCAAAGACTCTAAAGAAACAAATACTACTAAAAGCATTTGTACTATAACTAATACCAAAACTGATTTCTGGTATTAATCATCATAATTTTTATTCAGATGTTTCAACATACAAGATAGTAGTTACTTCTTTCTACCTGACACACATGCTTTGTCTGTAAGAGAATTAAAAAACACTTTTTAAAATGTAAAATCAGGTAGTATTTTTAATACAGCTGCTTGAAACCATGTTGTTAAAACCATGACTAAAAATTACTTTCAATCAACTGCATGTTGTGCAAGTGGAACCTTGGCACAATTATATAAAAACTGATAGAGTCTGAAAGATGGGAAAAAACCCAGAAATTTTAAAATTTTGGGTAGATCTATAAAAGTTGGAAAAAACACACAGAACCTTTATTCATATCTTGATAGAAAGAACTGCATTAACAATAATTCTGAAGTTCCAAAATATCAGGTCTGAGTCTTCATTTCACTGACAACTCTACAAAGTGCACAGGAATTGCTCAGATTTAACTGACTTGTTTGCTCATGCCAGAAGTCTCACTACAGAGCAATCACCTAAAACTCATCTCTAGCAGTGAAAGGAAAGCAACTCAGTAACTTGGCTGAGTGACCACTGCGTAAACAGGGACATACTTTACAGAAGACAAGACTGATTAGCACTTGTATGTTGCTTACTTTTACTGGGTTATGAAGAAATTTTCCTTTCTCACCATTTTCAAATTATGAAGGAGATGATTTCCAGGTGACCTCAGCTGTGATACATTAACCAATACATGGCTTCCCCAGACTTTGTGGTTAATATAGTAATATATAATTTTAAATTATATAAAATTATATAAAATCTGGCCAAGGCCCAAACTCCTGTGCCTTGGTGCCTGCCTCTAAGTGGACCTGTGATCCCATGACAGCCAGCCAGAGTGATCTGCAGTAATGCAGCCAGCAACAATCAGATGCCTCAGTCAAAAGCCACTGATGAAACACAACAGCAGGCAGAGGCTCAGGGAAGTTTTCCATCTCCAGGTGGGCTGTCTTTGTTCTGACAAGTCCTTGCAGTGCAAACAAAACCTAGCAGAAGCCTACTGTGACAGATTCCTTGTTGTATGATCCACGACTTCTGCTGCATCATCCTCATGCATTTGCACATTTTACTATGACTTGATGCATAGCCTGATAGCCAGTACAAGTGTAACACCTTCAGAGGAAAGCCTATTACTTTTGACTCAGTTATTTTCTGTGAATTTTTATTGAGCTGTTTTGCAGTGTTGTTTTATGTTTTACGTTCTTAAAAGAATTAATGAATTTTGTTTCAGAAAACCAAAATGAAAAAAAAGGTCTGAAAGTGGACAGCTGATGCTATACATGACTTTCCTCTCCCGAAACCCGCAGGTGAGCTCTTCTGCTTTTCCTACTAAATTCTCTTACTACCTACTTTTGTCATGATTGTTCATGAGATTAAAGCACTAATTGTGTAAGGTGATAAAGAGCAATTTTACAATGTGAGCTGCAGTACCAAAATCAATTTGCAGGAGACTTCAGCTGATATCAATATCAAATCTTAAAGACAAAGAATTACTGTTTCTTCTCTGCAAATAAAAAACCAATTAACAGTAAACATCTTATTTTGGAACTTCTCAACAGAGTTGTAACAGAAGTATTTAATTTCCCTATTATAAATTAATAAACAGTACAGAACTTCTACAAGTTAGTTCTTAGTTTAACTAGTGTTTTGTTTAATGCCTCTATGTTCATGCACACACCTGTCAAGAATTTTTATTTTCTCCAGAGAAATATTCAGAATAAGATACCCATAAAATGGTATTTCAGTATCTCCTCTTCACTTGTAACTAGAACATAACGTGTTGAATTCTACTCCCATTGACTTCTAATTTCATGAACTAGATAGAATATATGGATAAAAGAACTTGTCCCTAGTAGCAGTATATTTTCCATGTAAAATATTTAATATGATCCAACTTAAAGAATCAGTACAAGACCAGATGTTTAAATTCTCTTCCAGGCTTTTGTGGCCCATTTCAATGCCTGATTAGTGTTTGGCGTTGTCCAGTAATCTGAAATCTGCACATGAAAATTTCCAGCAAGGAGGCCAGTCTCTTCAGGGTTTGCAAAACAGTTTTTCACCTCAGCTGCAACACAGCAAAATATTTGTGTAAAAGTATTTCAGAGCAGAAGTAATGTGCTCTTTAACAAACTGATTGGGTAGAGGTGAATCCCAAGCAAGTATAGAGACATCAGACAGAACATGACCTAGTTGCCACTAACTTGGTGAGAAACTTTCATTTGAAGCTTAATTCTTGTGATGAAAACCTCATATATTTGAATCTTTTAGCCAACTTTTAGCAGTGCTCTGTTACTTCCTAGCTTATTTTAAGCAAACACAGTATAAACTACATATAACAGAATTTGGTTTATGATTATATTTGAGCTAAGGTGCATTTTCTGTGGCCTTTTAACAAAAATCTAGCATACTGAAAAGCTTGGCAAAAAGAAATTAAATGTATTATTTTTTACATGGAAAAATCTTGCAAATGCTAAAAGCTTTATGTAAACATTAATATAATAGATTTTTATAGTACAATGCTATGACTGTACTAATGCCACTCTCACTAGCTGCCTAACAGAGCTGATGAATTCCTGAGATTTAATGTATCTTCTTAAAAAGTATACATAAAATAAATTAACTTGTTAGAATATTTTTGGATACCCACAACGGTGTGGCTTCATTTACATGTACCATTGTACCTATATCAGAGTATTTTTTCTAGGGAATAATATAGTAAAATTTGGCTGATGATTCTGAAGTATCTTATAAAAATGTTAGATGAATGATTGCACACATCTTAACACAAGAAGATATTGTCATAATTGAACAATGGAACACAAGTTCCACGTTTTACAATGATAGTCTGTTTAATGCAGATAAGCAGCACGTGTGGCACTGCTCTATCACTGCTGCCAAATGTATTCAGCAATTATCACTACTGTGGCCTGTAAGTACTGGGGACAAAGACTGTGCAGGCTACACACTGACAAGGTTCATGTCCATCCATGACATCCTTGCAGGCTACCATGAGCTCACTGTGCCACGCTAAACTAATTTTGAGCTGCATCAGCCAACAGAAAGCTGTTTTCACTTTGCAGCTGCTTGTACACACGGACATGCTTGTCACGAAGTAGCACTAGGTGGGTTTCAAGCACACCATGCAAATGGAATATACCAAAACCTTTCTCTTTGGCAAACTGCCTTGTTTTGGTCTTTACAGATTCCAGCAAACAGCACCTATTTAATAGATCAGGAATATAACTCTAAACCACCCATGACGAAAATCAAGTAGTAGAAATGTATTTGTTATGTACTTGAATACCTGCTAATTTGAAAAAGCTGTTCTGATGAACCATATTTTAGTGCAAAACAAAATGAAAGAAGAATCCTATTGCTGCAACCAACTACAGTTGGTAACAGTCTTTCAGACAACCAGATTTACACAGCAGATGACCTCATAAATGGGTAGTAGAGCAGCTGGGGCCTTCCTTCAAAGGATGTAAAATATAATTCTTTAAGCTAAATATTTAAATTAACAAAGCAATAGGCTGCCTACTAAAATAGTCCTGTACTTCTGCCAAGTACTTGAACAACAATGAATCAAGAAACAGAACAGCACTTCAGACTGGAGTTTGACAAGCACATAAGGCAATTATTAACTGCTGCTGTTCAACCATCTTGCTCTCCTCTTGCATTTACCTTCGTAGTTCTATGTCCTCCCTCACACAGCCTTCATAAGGTCCTCTGTGAAGCAGATTCAAGCTGGCAGAAAGTGGGTTTCTGTTTTGTTTTGGCGTTTTAAATCAGTGGCCAGGGTGGAGGACTGGTCTTCTGCCAGACTTATGTGCTGAAGTACATCTGCAGAGGGTTAGGAAGGATGGTGTTACTGAGACTGGGAGAAGGGAAAACAGGATCATCACAGACACGCTGCTGGAGTTACTTGCGCTGCTGTGAAACCACATTTATTACTAAGTAACACTAAGTAGTAACACAGCACACTAACAATACATTTCTGATGTTTCTTTAAACCTCACTCTCAACGCTGTTGGCAATGCAGCAGCTTTTCTAAGTGACATGCTTTGAGTATCAAATGACTAGCCTGGCTTTGAACAAGGAACATGAAGAGATCCTTTCTATGTGGCGGGCTTCCAGCCTAACCTCTAATACAACTGGGAGGGAGGAGAAGAAAAGCTTTGGTTATTATTTTCATGTTACTATGAAATGTAGTTCACAAATGAAAGGTGATTAATTAGATAGCATTGGAGTTAAGACTTGTGTAGTGAATCTGCAGAGAGGCTAGGAAGGCATTAAAGGTATTTGAGTAAATATCACTTTGCACTCCAATATTTTTAGAAGTTTCTTTGGTTTTAATTAAGAATAATTTTAACAGCAATCAACATGGATCAAATACTATATACCACCATTCACACTTCCCCATTCAGTGCAGTTGGAATAAGTGCTAGGAATGGCATTTTTCAGAGTATTCTTTCTGTTTTATCTGGTCTGGATTTCTGGACACAGCATTAACCTGTCAGCCTTATGAACTTATGAGTTTACTGAGGTGCAAAAAAAACCCCACAAAAAAACCAAAAAAACCCCAACAAAAATACAAAGCATGTGTTACATACAGATGATTTTTAAATCTATGAACACCCTTATCTGATATGCCATGACACTTTTATTCCTCTCATACATACATGCAAAAAAACTCATAAGGTATGATACTGTTGGCAAAATTGAGACAAAGACAAGAAGTTGTGTTTGAGCACAGAACTAGTGCCATCGTGATGGCAAAGAGCTCCAGAAGCACTGTGCAGGACTCAGAGTGGACTAAAAGATGGTGAATGAGCCTCAGTGTAGATATATGTAAGCTAATACATCTCATGGAAAATAATCTCAGTCACATACACACCGTGCTGACAAATGACTGGAGAAAAAAATCCAGCAGTCATTCTTGACGGATCCCTAGAATTAACAGTTTTATGTGCAACAGCAAGAAAAACCCTAGCAGAACACTGAGTATCATAAGGAAAGGCATCAAGAAGACGACAGAGCACATTTATACCTTGGTCCAAGGACAGAACCTTGGTCCATCCACATCTCAAGTACTTCTGGTCTCTGCATCTCAAGAACAGACTCTAGTCAGAGAACAAAATATCAAGATGATGGAGTACCTGCCTTAGAAGAAGAGACTTGAGGGGCTTTTTAGTTAGGAAAGAAGACTGAAGCAAGATATGATCAATCAAACCATGAAGATGGTAAATAATGTAAAGCTGCTTGCTAAATCCTTTAGGAATAGAACTAAGGGACCTTTTACAAAGCTAGCACAACATTAGTTTATAAGGATTAGAGTGCTTCTTTACAAAGGTAGTGGTAAGCTTCTGGAACTTGCTGCCACAGGAGGTTGTGAAGATAGTAAAGGATCAGCAAGTTTGAAAAAGACAAGCTCTTGGTTTGCAGGTTCACAAATGGGCTCTAAAAACACTGACCAGTTATATACCTACCATCCCTAATATGACAAACAAGTGTGCATGAAGAGTACAAGGGAATAGGTTCATAAAATGGCTAGGTTTGTGTATAGTCCCTAACAGCATTCCTTAATGTCACTGTCAGAGACCAAACCCTGAGAATGCAGGTCCACTGGTCTGACACAGCAGAGCTTTTCTGATGTTCTTAACTTCAGTTTCCTTTTGTATCTTCTATTAAGCTCTGAAAAAAATCATGAAGGTTACACCCCTGCTTCTTATCAGCTGTGAAAGATGAAGGCCAGATTTGAATAACAGCAGTCCTTCAGTATAAATTCCAACACAACATCCTATGCTAAGCAATAAATTAGTATTATATCTTTAAACAAAAATAAGGGTCATACCCAGGAGGAAATATTTGCATTGCTCCAGGCAGTGTGACCCCAAAAAGCCACAGATGTTGTTCCACAGCAAGATCAGCTATTTCAGTGAAACTGTAGCCACCTGCTGAGGGACAAAAGAAACAAACATCAGCCCCTCAAAGAGCTGAGCTGCAGAACTGCTCAAGGGAAGCAAGGTTAGGTGTGCAAATCATTCACATTTTTACTGAATTAAGTCTCAAAAGATACTAAGAGTTAAAGCCTACTAGTATTCAGATGGCAGTCTTAAAAAATTGAGTGCAAAAACCAGTGTCTATAGGGTGTTTTCTGCCCTGCTCTACAGAAACTGTTTATACATGAAATAGGCATAATATAATTGCAATATTTTGAGACTACTGATAATACAGAACACCTGCAAAGGGAAGAGGTATGCTGGCAACACTCCACAGAAATGAATAAATGTAGCTCCACAGTATTCACACAGGGTTTCAGTTATATACCATTTTCTTCGTTCACTGCACTCTTCACCACTAGCTCCCTCACCAGTATTTGGTAATTTCTTGTTATTCAGATGCAAAAACTGCATACTTATGTATTTCATAAATATATGTAGTGATACATTAAATTATATACTTATATGTGCATTAAATTACACATTTTAATCCTTAAGGGAATAATAAAGTAGAGTTTTGATGAATAACTATTGCAGATATCTAGATTATTCCCACTAGTTTGGGAGTTTGAATTGAGAGCTACAAAAATGAGAATGCAAGAGGGCTAAAAAGAGTGTCCACTCCCCACTACACATGCAATACCTGGCAATTTTACATTTTAGGTTGTGATGCAAGAAGAGGGGTGTCTTGTAACTGAGATTTTTAATTCATGATCACACCTTGATTCATCTCTGTATTAATAGTAGCCACAAACAGGCCCAAGACTCTTGTACATCTTTTCTTTCTCCTCGTTGTGCTGGGGAAAGCTGATCTCTTCCACCAATGTATCTGTAGTCTGTCAGTCAGAGAATGACCTGCCCATCTTTGCCCCTCTCTCTCTGTTGAAGAGCTGTGTTCTCAGCACTGGGAGCTGAATTCCTGTTTAAGAGTATCTTTTCTAAGTTCCTTGAAAGGCATTCACAGAAGACAGAGGTGCTCAAGCAGAGCACTCTTGGTCATAATGCCCATGGCGCTGTTAGGCAGCAGCAGCAGATACTATCACCATTTGGAAACATCTGAGGTCTGTGAGTAAGCAACAACAGGAACACTTGGATGCTGAGGCATTTTATATTTCTGTTTATCTGGAGTTCTGCAGAGCTGCCATACATCAGCATTTGGAGTTGTTGTGTTTGATGGAGACACAGCTCGAGTCTGTATTTTAATGGCAGTTCAAAAACAGCATTAGCTTTTCCAAAAAGATTAGTGTACCATTTGCATGGTCTAATACAACTAGGAGATACATCATTCATTCATCTTTTCCATGAGCTTCTGCAACTCTTCATTGGTTCAACTGAATGTACATATGTACTTAGTTCTAAAATGTAGTTATTTCTAAAAAGGATACCTCTTGTTTTCTCTAGCTGTATCAAAAGAAGTAATTTTCCCACTAGTCATGGCAAATTACATCAATAATATTTTAGTGTCCATCTTTATCTATTTAACTAAATAAGCAACAGGGTGGAGAACATGACAGAATTGACTGCTTCAGTTCCAGATTTCTTATTACATATAGTGATACTACCCTGTAAAAATTACTACTAAAAAGCAGCTTAGAAAAATCCAGGACATCTCTGAGTGTTGTTTGAGTTGGGAGGCATACAAATGGACTCATTTTCTCTTATATAGAAGAAAAAAATGAAAAGCAAGCTAAAAATTTCTGAATCTTCTGCATTCTCCTCTAACTTTTAACTACGTATGAGCATTACATAATTATAATACTTAAGAATATTAATAAGTCTACAGCTGATTATTATTTTTTAGCAAGTAAATACTTAATACACTTATATTGACTTCAGTGGTGGAATGATTGCTGCTCCAAAAAAGTTTATTACGTACTAACAGACAAAGAAGATGAATAAACCCTGAATCGAGCACCCTTCTGAAATGATAGAATTGAAATATTTTGATGTTTTAGAAAAGGTTTCCACAGAACTGCGTATGGAAAAAAGTATTTCAGACAAAGATTGGCTATGTAGCAAATACATGGCATGCATTCTCCTGTATGCATGTTCCCTTGGGAACAACCCCAGAGAAATGACTGTCACAAATTATGTCTACTCATGTGCTGAAGGTTCTACAGTTTACCCATTCACAAACTAAATTTTTAGATTAAAATTTGGTGTCACTCACAAGGGAGGGTGGGGGAGAAAGCTTAGTGTTTTCAGCCTGTACTCTACAAAAAATCCACTGCTCTCTTCCACAAAACAACCACAAAAATTTGGGATTTTCTTTCCTAAAAAAGCACACAAGAACATGGGTGATATTATGAGGCAGATGAGCAAAACTGAGTGCATCTCAGACATTCCATCATGACTATGTGTGACATACTTGGATGAGGATTGTTCTTTAAATTAATCTAAAATACTCTGATGACACTGACTCAGGGTAACACTAAATGAGGTTTCTGAAAAACTGGTTTGACAGTAAGACATTTGCTGAATCTGTATAGATCTATCCGGAATTAGTGATGTACAAGAACTGAAATTTCATTAGCAATTTATATTCTATAGTCAAAAATGTTATTGAGTGGGTAAGTATGCAGGGAGGGAACAATATTTAATATGTATCAGCTCTAAATTTCACACCTCAAATCTTTTACACTTACTTGTGCCTTCCCACAGCTGTAAAAATGGGCTTCAGCTCCCCAAAGCAGAGCATGTACGTGTTGCAATGGTGTTTGCAGTGGTTATTCACCCTTGCATCTATCATGATTTAAAACACTTCTGAAAACACGTTATGCATCACGTGATTGAACACGTTCTTATAACTAACTAATCAGAATACTCTATCAAGAAAGAGTGAACAAGATCAATACACTCTAGAAAGTAGAAAAGGAAGCTTAAAGCTACAAAGGAACAAAAAAAAAAAATCAAACTCAATGCTCTTTACATTTTCTGCAGACAGTGTTTAAATGTTTAAAATGCCCAACCCAAGAGATGCAAAATAACCAACAGATACCACAAACTATTTTCTCTTCAACTCTTAATTGTGGATGCTACCCTCCTTCCTCCTAAATCAATGTCAAAACTCCTCTTTATTTCCATGACTGGAAGATCAGGTCCTTTATCACAAAGTCTCGCAACATCCTGGCAGATTCCTTGAAATGTTATATAATCAAGATACTTAATGTTTACAACGACATCTATAGAGATCATATAGAGGCTGTTTTTATCTAAATTAACAAGATTTGACAACACTTCAAAGCCTTCCAGTATTTGTCTTCTATCACTAAAAGTACAGTAGGTTGAAGAACAATGGAAAGAAGTATGTAGGGATAAACGGGATTTCATCTTTCTAATTCCTCCGTCTCAATAGCCAGTGGTCATGTATCAACCGTCACCGATACGCTTACTTTAAAATAACTTTTCTTTGAGCTAACTGTGTTAACAACTTTAAGATCCAATCTGCGGCCGCACGACCACCACTGCCGCCTTCGTTGTCTGACTCGCCCCGCTGGGCGTCCAGGAACACCTTCGAGTAAAATCCTCCCTTGAAGGGAAGTTCAACGCGCCGCCCCAAGACAAGCGCGGCCGCGCCGATCGCCCCCAGCGCCGGCCCGGGGCACGTCCGCGCTGCCGGTGCCGCTCCCGAGCGGGCACGGCCGGGCCCGGGGCAGCGCCGTCGCCGGGACCCGCGGCACCCACCT
>VXAD01010760.1:561969-682302 GCA_013399195.1 Dicrurus megarhynchus | reverse complement strand
CCGAGCACGGCCGAGGCTGCCGGCGGTCGTGATACGCGCGGCTGGGCCAGCCTTGCCCATCCTCAGCCGCTCTGGAAAACGGGTGGGCTGAGTGCCGGCCGTGCAGGTGGGGAGCGTGTGCCGCCCACCCCCCGCGTGCACAGGAATATCGAGCTTCGCGCCAAGGCTCTTTGTTTTAAAAAAAGTAAAATTTAGCGGGAGAAGATGTATTTTTTTCCAGGGGAATCCCACTGGGCTGAAAGTGTGGTCCGCCGGCAGCATCCCCGCGGCTCCTGCCTGGCTGCCGCCGACCTTGGCGTGGCCGCGGCGGGCACAGGACCGCGTCCTCGGCGGCTGCCGCCGCTGCTGTGCAGGACCTTCCATCGCCACGGCTGTCACTGTGCTGCGGGGTTTTCGAGGCCTCAGAACTTGTCCCACTGGCAGTGCCTCACCTGCCCGCACCTGCGTTTAAATTGGCTCAGCTGTAGCAGCGATTTTTGCCAGTGGACCAGGTGCCTGTTTCTAACTTTTCTTTATGTGGTACATCCGTAGGTTTACATTGCTGTTACGCTGTAGAACGAGGTCTTTTGCGTGCTAACCACAGTGATGTAATGTAGAGGTGTACGAGTCTGGTAAGGTACCGCAGCCCCTGGAGAAGTGAAGATCTAGGATGAACTGTAGAGGACTATTGCCATAAGGCAGTAAGGAAGGGGGTATGGGCTTGGTACTGGAGGCCCGTGGTAATAAACGGCTCACCTGCGGCCATTGCCTGGAGCTGGACAAAAGTGGGTTTGGAGGTTGCAAAGAAGCAGTACCTGACATATCTAAAAGGTAACATATGAAATTCAGGTGTAGAACTAGAGCTGCAAACCAGTGAAGAAAGAGAAAGGTAGAAAAATGTGTTAGCAAAGGTAAAAATGATCTTAAGCGGAAACTAGAGGAGGAGGAAGAAATCATAAACCTGAATATCATACTTCTCCTGGCCAAGGACTCCAAATGCTCTCAAGTCTCTGTTGTCACCCCATCATACTAAAGTGGAATGATCAAGCGATCCAGGGGAGCAGGGGAAGGGGGAATGTAACAGCAGGAGAGGAGTACAACAACTTCAACTGCATTATTACTACTTTTGTTCTGTAACCAATAATTATTAGACTCTTAAGATTTCAGTTATACTAAGAATAAATGTCTCTTCCCTGTTTTCCAGTCTGTCTAAAAAGCCAGGTGAAATGCTTGAAAACATTTCAGAAATGTATTTTGCTGCTGGGTTCTTTTCAGTGTTGATGGTCTTTACCCACTGTTTTGGAATTTGCTTGTCAAATAGAACCCCTTGCTTAGTTTCGTACTTTATTTGCTGATTTAAAAGGGTGTGGAGATTTATTAATTCCTAGTGGCCTGCCATTGTATTACATGCCTATTAAGAAAGGTTTTTAAAATCAAATAACCTATGAAGTTAATCTGGTCATAAGCAAGTGTTTGTTAATTCCTTAATGAAATACTGTTACTACTAATATTAGATACAATTTATAGACAGAATTCCTTGTTCAGTTGTACCAGATGCAGGTACCCTCATCTGTGCTGAGTTCAGAACTGCTAGTACTGTAAACAATATGAAAGTCGTGCCCTTTACCTCACACTGTTCAACAGTTTACTTGGGGGATTTTTTAGTAGCAGTGAGGCATTTGACTTTGTTGTGTCCGGTGTGAAGACTCAATGCACCCACTTTTGTTTGGAGTGAAATAACGAGAAATGTTTTAAATGTTTATGTGCTTAGACACTGTGCAACAGCTCAGTCAGAGATGTCTTCTAGCAAATGAGTTTTATTACTTCAGGAACTACTTCAAGCCTTGAGAAGGTACATTGTTAATAGTAGTATTTCATACTTAAGGTATAAAGTTTTTTACTCTTTGTTAAAGCAGGAAGGGTTTTTTAAGCTTTGATATCAGCCATACCATTATTTTGAAAGAATTCCCAAACCCAACAAACGCACTTTATTTACTGTTGACAGTTTTCCAAATATTGCACAAATGACCAGAGCATTGTACAGTTATAACTTTATAACTCCTGAAAAAGAGGAAATATTAAAAATAATCCTTGTAAAGGAATATCTTTGTAGTAAGCAGAATATAAATGTATTTTTAAAAATATTTTAAACTTATCTAAAAATGTAAAATGAAATTCAGATAATCATGTCTGAATTATATATTCATGTTGAAAGAGTAGCCTTTAAGGTTCTACAGAAGTTTTTTGCAATCATATGCATGGTTCAGTGCGTAAATTAACTAAATCATTAAAAAGAAAGACAAAACACCACATTTCAGCTAAATATCCAGTTTATGAGACAAAGCAACTCAGAGGAAGATGTTGCTATAGCCATAGAAGCACCAAATAATTAAAAGCAGAAAGCTGATGAGAAAAAAAGAAGCAGCACACCTGAAATACGGGTCTGTTTGTTAAAGTGCTTTACAGTACACATAATATATTCTGAAGTTTAGCAGTGCTCTTACTACCCTGATCAACTAGGGTTTTTTTTTTTTTTAATCTCAACCCACAAAACTGTAATTTAGCCTTCTGTCCCAAAAGACAGAAGGGTTCAACAGTTCTTTCTGAAAAACAGTATCGTACTCTTGGAAAGTACTAAAGGACATACGTGAGCTGAGCTGCTCTTCCTCATAGTAGAAACAGTCTAAGAAATGTAATCTCCATACAGCTCTGTCAGCAGGAGTCCTTTCCTGGATCAACGGGGTGACAGAAGTTAGGAATCACACCTATTAAAATCATTGTTTTAGCTGTTGAGACAGCCAAAAAGATGTGAACTGTGGGCTAAGTGCTGGTATTGGGGACTCTGGCAGATGGTAGGAACTATCCTGAAATTCCTCTACAAGAAAAAGAAACACAGTTGCTCTATATCCTTTAGTCTTTAACCTCAGGTTTTAGGAGAACAATGCTGCAGTACTGAAGCATACTGTATTGGCAGATCTTTTACATCAAACTGTAAAATAACCTCTTAGAGATAAACATTATTTCACTCCTCCCTTCTGGTAGGGTTTGAGTACTTAACTGATGCATGGATGCAGGACTGCCTGTGTAGGTCTAGGGGAGGAATATTTGATGGTTTATTTTTAAATGTGTTACAATTTGCTAGCATTATTCAGCCCCATTTGGTAACCCTTTTGTTAATACAATGTAGATGTATGCTGTGGGGTGCAAATCCCAGTTATGTCCTAGGTGCTATATGGAGAAGTAAGGAGACAAAGGGCTCTTGTCCCCAAAAGCTTGCCCCCTCATGCACTCTTGTAGAAGTGCATTGGGATCTGATTTCACACTGCATGACGAAGTGTTTCCTTTTGTTATTTTATCTGTCAGATATTATGTCAGCTGGAGGGAGCTAATCTCCCCATAAACAAAGCAAGGCAATTTCCTTTGTGTGCATAGCAGTCCTTCAAGATATTTGTTTATCTGCAGTGATCACTTGTAAGCACAGCTTCCATTTATATAGTGTCCTTCAGAGCAATGTCACTGTGAACATAATGAATACACTTAGAAGTATTTAAAGATCCCATAAATGTATATTTAATTGCAACTGCCTTGAACAGTGATGTAAGATAGGCCTTTTGTGTGGAGGAATGGATGGGTGGTGGACCATTTTTCAGATCCAAGTATTTCTGCTTTGCATGAGTGACCAGTTCATGTAAAGAACTTTTTTTTCCCCTCTCCATTGATCCAGTCAGTTTGGGTATTTTTATCTTTGTTTTTAATATATTACAGTTTTTATTGTTCCCCACCCCATACTTAATTTTGTGGTTGATCAACTGTTTTGACAAATATTTGCACTATTACCTAAAAAATTAATTATAAAAAATTAATCCGGCTCTCAGCGGGGTTAACCAAGAGAGAAGAGCCTTCCCATCACAGTCAGTGGCTGAATCCAGCTGGCAAAAATCAATGTGGTTCTCTTTAATCATGATTAATGTTTTCACTTATTTTATAATTTTGCAGGCAATTTTCTTTTTTTTCAATTTTTCATCCTCTTGGAGGATGATTTGGCAATTGCTACTCATAAACCACAGAGCTTGGTTCTGTATCATCTGATTGCTTACCAGCAAGAGGATGCAACCAGTAGTGGAATGTGACTGGTCCTTAATTTCCATTTTCTTGGAGTACACAGCTACCAGAATACAGGAGTCATGTTCCCTGGTACGAGGACTGCAAAGCTTGGAATTGTCATCACTGGGACTATTTTATGATTGACACACAGGACTGTTTCTGTTACCCTTATTTTCGTTGAAAAGCATCTTAGGAAAAATTACTCACATGTTTCTCTTTCTGTAGTGGCGTCCTCATAGATAAGGATGTCTGCCCACTAAGGGACTGGGAATATTGGTACCAAAATTTATTCAGAGATAAAAGAACTACATCAGGAATATTTGGCTGTGTGCTTCTGCTTATCATCTGGAAGAAAAAGTTGTCTAAAGTCTCAGTCCCACAGAGCTTGTAATGATAGTAGAAGAGCAACCGAAGGAAGCATAGGGATATGATATAGAGCTTCCTAGTTCTATATATCTACACAGCTGGTGTTACAGTAATTTGCTGATTGCTTGTGGTTCTACTTATGTATACATGAGTCTCTGTATAGTTATATGCATGCAGACATGATACTCATATATTACATTAAAAGATCATTAAGTTTGAAAATGAAAATGCCTGAACTTAAAACCTATCTGGTATAGTCTTTAATTTTGTGATTGCCCAGTGTTTTTCTTGGGACTCTTACCTTATTCAGAGCATAAGAGGGATGAATCCTGCTACTTGCACAATTATTTAATATTTTGATTCATTGAATTATTAAAAATATTACCTCAGGCTTTATTGGTTACAGTCTCCAATTTATCTTCTAGCTGCTGCACCAATTCAGAAAGAAGTCCTAATAAAAATATTCCCCTTTCTGTATATCAAGAGGACATGATCTGTACCCTAAAAAAATAATGTGACATGTTGAAATAAAAAGCTATATTGCAAATATGCTCAAAATAGAACCAGATCAAAGTTGAGGCAATAGATTGATTTAAGTTTTTTCAGCTGAAAGATAATTTTTAGCATGAGCAAAACTCTATGCTCTTACCAGGTATTTTTCCTGGAAATGGAAGAAGCCTTCTGGTAAAGCTTTAAAAGTAAATCAGTCTGTCTGTCCTTTCCTATGTGCAGAAAGCTTCTCCCCAAATAGATAACATCAGACAAAATTATAAGCAATCAAAAGTCGCATTTTTTAAATGGCAAGTATGCAAAACCATTACTAGAACGGCATTACCTTATCCTACAATTAAAATACATACCTGCCTGTGTAGGATAGAATAAAAGATAGATTTTAACATTACAGCTTAGCTTGAGTGTGTCTTTTACAGAAATCACCCCAAAGAGGTGTTGGGGTTTTGTTCTGTTCCACCGAAGCATTCTATGTGTGTTAAAGAAAAATCTTTCTAGAAAGTTCTTGAAAATTCTAGGATTTATTTTTTATTATTCTAAGACTTGAAAAGAGGGAGGAATTATCCCTAATGTTTTAAAGTCTAGAAGTCCATAAAGCATGATATCTTGATGCTGGTCTTTAACAGTTTTCATAACATTCCAGTTGATCCAGATTTTGAATTTCCAGAACTCAACCACTTGAATCGTATTTGGCATATATGTAAGGATGTCTTCAGCAGATATATTAAAGGAACATTAAAGTTTCAAATTCAAGCACTCAGATATTGGGCAATGGTAAAATCAAGGTTGTTTGTTTGACCTTATTTCCTCAGTGTGTGAATTATGATTAATTTTTAGAAATTATGGTCATGTAACAATGAATCACTAATACAGTAGGTATTAGTAAATATAGTAATACATACTATATTTATACACACATTTGAACAAACTCAGTAAAGGTACAGGAGGTGCAGAATTTCATTTGTTTGTCATCTTCTCTGTTTAACCAGGTCTTCATGTCAAAAAAAACAATGCTATGTCATTTCTGCCTCTTGGAGGTGATGATGAGATTTGTAGCTGGTTAAAGAAAATGGTTTGTTTTCTGGAGTGCTGCAGTAGTCTTGAAATGTCATCACAGAGCATAAATGTCTGGACATCTAATCCAAACCTCACCTAATTGGTTGGAAGCTTTTTGGAAGAAGTTTATGAAGCTGAGTTTTCTTACACAGGTGCTCACAAATAAGGTAAATTAGCCCTGTTTTTTCCCCTCATTTTCATCTCTTTCCTATAGTGCACATATGCTTTCTCTAAAAATAAAAAGATAATGGTACATTCTGCAGTATGTCAGTTTATAACATTAGTGTTTTTGGATATAGTTTGCCATACATTGTTAGCCAAATGTTTATATCGTGATGCCTCCAGAAACATATAAGGGTATTCTTGGTTGTTGTCTTAATGCTTCATTTTGAAAAAAAATGATTTAGGCTTCATATTCTGGCCCAGGAAGCTGAGTCCATGCTGTTGCTGTTTTCTGGCATGCTCTCAGCACAGATAGCTGCCAGCACCTGGAAAAGCAACTTTTAATTACCTTCTCTCTGGGCGCATAAGAACCATTGCTGGTTTTCTCAGTCAAAACCACTAAGACCCAACCTGTAGCCTTCAGTATGGGAGTACTGTTCTACCAAAGCAGAAAAGCAGTTTATAGAAGATAATAAAGAAAAAGAGATTCTAAAAACTGTTTAGAACAGTATATGACACTGTTTATGTGCTATTCCCACTTTAGTATTGCTTTATGAAAAGCTGTACAAAACCTCTTAAGATTGGAACTGCAGAATTTTTTTTCTGTTTCCATCAACATAAGCTGACATTATAGCTATTGATTTCTTCCTTTTTATCTAATGTTCTGTAGAGGTCTTAACTGTGATTACAGAGAGAAACTGGAAGCATATTTTAAGTGGTAAGAGGGTATTTCATATAGGTTAGCTATTATTTTTGTTATGATATGTGCACCAGTATTACAATTAAGATGACAATCTAATTTACCAAGCAGTATTGAAGCATTTTGTTTAGTGTTCCATCCTGTCCTGGTACAGCTATACCTTCATTCCCCCTTAAGTTTTTAAATATTTCCTCTTTTTTACTGAAAATTCATCTCTTGTTGTTGTTGTTGTTGTTGTTGTTGTTGAGGGATGACTTTCTTGATCATGAAATTTTATGTTTGGTCTTTTTTTTTTTCTCTAATAAGATTAACTGGAAAAACAGCGTGCTTTTCAATTTGGAATATACAGTTTCTGTGGGGAAGGAATGGCTCTTTCATTGGTGTTTGTTGTGATAGGACATTATTCCTTGTCAGCATCTGTTACATGTATCCTTTCATCAGTCTAAGAGTAATTTTACATGGATACTGATAGTGATGGCTACAGCGTCGAGAGCCAAAAGGTAAAATGGTTTGAAACACTTTGAGGTTTTCCTAGGGTTTTTGTTTTTTTGTTATTTAAACAGGTTATGCGATTTTGAAAATCACCTGCTAAAATGTGTAGTAGATTTTTCATGTTTTTAGTAAAATTATAATGTACTTTGCTAATGAAAGTCAGATTAAAAATAAATTTTATTTTTAATAGACCTTTTTCTTTCTTTTTAAGAATTTAAGAAGACTTCTTTCTTTCTTTCTCTCTCATACCCTACCCTAAGAGAAGGGAGGTGAGGGAGCAATGGGAAACAGGAATTTTTCTCTTCTTTCCCTGAAGTAGTACAGTACAGAGCTGCCTTATTTTTTTTGGTTAAGGACTATACTGAAAAATTCAGATCTTTCATGGCTGAATTGTAATTTACTGTTTTAGAAAGCCCAAAAGTAAGGTCAGTCTGATTATGTTTCTAAGCCAAATTTAATGCAGATCCTCTCTTTAGAACATTTAAAAATGCTTTTCATGTCAAAATCATCAAATGTAACCCACATACAAGGTGAAATGCTGTTTGTGAAAGTCAATAAAATTTACCCAAAGGATTTCACTTAGGTTCCTCTTAATGGATGAAAGCATGAAAAGAGACAAAGGCTTTTATCTGTGTTCTTGTCTTCATGTTTTCCTGGTTTTGTGAGTGTACCCAGGGTAGTTAATGTTTTTGCAATTATACCTAACAGTTGGAGGTATACTTGACTGAAGTGACCCAAATCTTTTATAAGTAATTTTGATAATTATCCTGCACTTTGAAAATAAGGCCTGAACTATAATTATTTGTGGGAGGGATAGTTCAAGACATGTTGTGTTAAAACAAGGCAGATCCTTAGCATGGTTTAATTGTCCACCCTGAGCACTGTGCCATTTAAGATAACTAGTGTAGGTCTGCCTGTAGATATGTGTGAAGGAGATGAATGCTTAATAAGAGACAGACAAGGTATTTACACTTTTTGAAGTAATCAAGCATTTGCTTTCAGCAAGTCCTTCACTTAGGAGGAGTCCACTTCAGCTGTATAGTCGAAGTGTTACTTAGGTCTCTAAAGAGTTTTGAGGATGCCCCTGACTCTACAAAGGCTCCAAGGGGATTAGTAGATATGCTGCACCTATAAAAACGATTTAAGTAGCTCTAAGTAAGACTTTGTGCCAATTATGTTAATGAAGTTGCAAAGGGACTGCAAATTTAGAAGTCCTCTAAAAGCCAGTGCTGGCCCAGCCATTAAATCAGGCTCTTTAATCTCTCTAATTGGTGCTTTTCGGTATAGAAGAATACGTGAACCCTGCTGTGTTCTAAAAGCAGTAGAACATCTTCACTAGCCAATAATAGCCAGTGAAAATATGCTTCTCAGACTGCAGGTCTCCTGTACTAAACAATGAAAAAAGTTCCATTTTACTGCTTCTCATCAGTGCAGTTTCACTGTTGAACAGTGCTTGGCTGCAGCTGTGCTGGAAATGGATCAGCTCTGCTCTCCATGACTGTAAGGTCCCTTTCTTAGGCGTGGGTAAATATCCTGTCCTTGAGATGAAACTTAGGAGTAGCCAGAGGAAGTTATCCTGCTGAGAGAATAAGGGGCTCGGTACCAGGATTGTTCTCAGGAACCATCGAGCTTCTCGTCACAGAATGAGACTTTTACAGACTGATGACTGGTTATTTAAACTCAGGTAGCAAAACTTAGAAAGCCTAGAGAATAACTTGAAGATATTTAAACTTAGAATAACAACTTTTCCTCACTATACAACTCTAATGGATGCTAATTCTTTTTAAACCAATAAAGACCAGCTCCTTGACTGCAGTAACTTTATATGGGCTCACCAAAATGCATGAGGCTTTTTAGCAGCTAAGGAGTTACTATTCATTTAATATTTCATTTACAGAAAACCTATAAGGTTGCTACTTTCTACAGATTTTATCTCAATCTCACTTTCAGCTGCTAAATGCATTCTCTCCACAGTGTGACTTCTGTAGTGGCAATGTATGTATACATCAGGGTGATTCAGGTAGGACATCTCCCATTCTTTTGCCCTGTAAGGAGAAGGGTGTAAGACTCAGTGAGTTCCAGCCTTATCTCATCTCTGATTACTTCTACACTAAGCTTTTGGCTGAAGTTCTGAAGAACACTTCTACTTCAATTTTTTTTCCAAGTAATTTACATTTTTCTATAATATTTTATTACTCGTGGCTGTTAGTTTTCCAGAACAAGTTTAGAGGGTGTCATCCTTATGATTTGTTTAAGAACCCCAAAACAATATAATAGGGCTTGTGTGTCAAATAAATAATTATGCAAAATAATCTCATTTTTCCTTAACATTCATCCTCACTACTGGCGGAAGCAAAAAAGCCACTCACTAAGAGAAGAGAATGCAAAGCTAATGAATGCATTAGAGGAAGGCTCTGCACTTCTGTGGCTGTCCCATACTAAGCAGAATCTCAGTCATGGAATATCCAAAGAGATTTACCCCATATGGTATGTCATTTATGTATGTTGACCTTATGTAATATTCTCCCTGGGAGTAGAAATTTCCATGTTGCTTTTTTCTACTATTTCATCAAAGCCTTTATTTTAGTCATATCTATCTGGCCAAGAGGAGCACATTTTTTCTGTAACTCATTTTTGCTTTTGTTTGGGGGAAGCTAAAAGGTCTATATTTTGCAAGGATAGTTTCAGAGGTGCTAATTTCTTGGTGTGAGTTTTTATTATCATAATTGACATCTGTCACTCCTCTAGATTGTAGTATACAAGTTTAAATTCATCAGAATATGCAGATGACAAATAGCATAGTACTGTACTTCAGGTACAAATGTTGCAGCCACATTAGCTTTTTCTTGAATTATTAACTTGCATATGATCACACCTACACATGTGCATATAAACACCACCATTTCACCCTCAAGGTAATTCTCCTTTCATAATGAATACAGCCAAAACCAATCTGCTGTCTAATAAGAAATTTTGAGAAATGGGGGAGATTTAAAATTTTAATTCATGTAGAAGTCTTAATATACCAGCCAAATTCCCTTTATTTTCTTCAGGCATGCATTTTCTGGGTTGTTTTTTTTTTTTGTTGTCTTAGCAGACAATTTTGTCTGGGATTTTGTTGATGTTATTTTTAGTTGTGTTATCTACTCAAAAAAGAAAACAAAGTCACTTAGTGCTATGTACTAGCTCTTGGGTTTCTAAAAACAAATTATAATGGTTACACCCTAATGGGGGGAGCAATAAGAGAGAGAGAGAAATCTTGATGAAATAATTCTAAGATGTTCAAAAGCAGCTGTAGGCTAATGCTTTTTAATAAAGTTCTCAAATACAGTGGTATTGGAGTGCCTTGTGCAAAAGCTGTTCTGATAACATTTAGTTGAAGAGGTTTTCTTATATTTCTGCATTTACTGAGACTACTTTGGAGCAATATACTCTTGAAATATTCTTGTGGAAAAAATGGTATTCTTGGTTTTCTGATGTGAATGCATAGTTTATAGTTGTTTCTGTGTAGGTTTAGAAGAGTCACATATGGATTTCCCACTTACCCAAAACCCTGTTGCTTTGGGCAATGAGTTGTAGTGCAGCTGATGTTTTGTTCTAGAAGTCTGAGGCACAATTTCTTCAATGTTTTAACATCAGCTTGTCTTTCCTGTAAATTATTTCAAATTCCTGTCTCTGTTGGATCCTGCAGGAATTATTTTGAAAAATGTATTTTGATTACCCTTCCCTTTCTCTCTGACACTTTGGTTTAAACTAGTCTAGTTTAATCTAGCATGAAGAATTTCACAGACTGTTTAAGGAAAATAGTATGTATAAATTCATATTAAAAAAAATCACGAAATACTTTTTTGTAAAGTGCTTTTTTATTATGCATTGTCAACAGTTAAATGATATGTTGCTGTTTCATGCAAGATGGAATAGTGTTAAGAGAGCAAATGTTAATCTGTAAGCATAGGTTTTAAAGAAAGAAGTGCTAGATCTGCATAAGTTTGTACAGGTTTAAGTATGAAAGTGGAGATCTGCTTCAGCGAAAATGACTTTGAATTAGTTATTGAAACAACCACTAGTCTTCATTGCCCAGTGTCCCCAAACCCTATTTCAGCTCTATCCTGTGTTAAAATTTACACACTTTTTCCCCCCTCAGTATATACTCAATATAACTTAGTAGCAGCTCAAGGAATATAGCAAAACAGTGCTATTCACCACCCAGATGTGGTTACTATTCAATAATGACCCATTTCAAACTAAGTATTGCATGATATTGCAAAAACAGAAAAAAAAAAGATTAGCCCCCCAAAATCTCAACCAAACCGAAGATTTTCTAGCATGAGCTAACACAACCAGTGTACATAATATGTCATGGAGCAACAGCTCAGTTACGATAATAATAAATTAGAATAAAACAATGGAAGTCTTTTTTTCTTCCTTTGTGCACATCAGGTGCTCCACATCTGAAGTTGTAACAAATGATAAATATTGAAATGCATTATGTTTCTCCAGGACAGTCATGTAGTAAAATATTCCTTGCAATGTTCAGAAACATAGAAAAACAAGGGGTATTTTATAATTACAGACTGAAAAAAATCTGCACATCTTCATTGCCTTAAATATAAACTAAGTGAATAAAGTCTGGGTAATTGACAGTATAACTGTATTTTTTAATGTAATCTCTGGATATTAAATTCTTCAGGAAAGACTAAAATAAGTGGACTGAAGAAATACCTATTTATGACTTACTTCATAATGAGTGACAGACATAGCTGACCACTTGGATGTTTTATTAATTTTCATCATAAAATCTATTCTTTTTAATTTGTTCATCTGCAGTGAGCCATTTGAACTTGCCTTTCTTGCCTTGGAATGATGAAACAGCAGTATGTCTTGAGCTCAGTAAATCTAAGCTTGTGTTTATGTCAGTCTTTGTCACTTGGATTATTTCACTTTCTTGACAAGCATTAATATAATTCAGTTCTGTATCATAATTTCCATGTTCTTTTGAATATGAACTGCAGGATTTTTTACTTACATCTACAGAGTCTATTAGACCACAGTTTAAAACTAGGTTGTCTTTTTTAAGAAAAGATGTCTTCAGAGTGTCAGATAAAATAGTATTTAGGTTTTTGTCTTTTTTGTCATATTCTGATTCTTCTCCAGTGCATACCAACTCAGTATCAACAGACAATGTTGTGTTAGTTGCCTGCTTCAAAACTAATGTGCTGCTAGTACGAGACTTCCAAGTGGCATCATTATTAAATCGAGCAAGACTCCTAGAAGTAACAGCATCTCCAGCTTTTGAGTTCTGTTCATCCTGTGCAAGTACAGTGTCACTAGAATAGCTCTCGTGAGGTTCATACATCTCATATATTTCTTCATTTCCAGACTGACTGTCCAGCTCTGCAAAGGCATACTGTGATTCAGTGCAAATAGCATGGCTTAATGCTGTCTTTGGGGTAGACATAGCTGAGAGAGTTGTTTCCTGTCTACAAATGTTTTGATGTGAAAAAGTGGCATAATTATTATTGTTGTTGTTATTGAAGCTGCATTCTTTGTGATTCTTTTGTACTGTAACATCATCAATGTTAGTAACCTGTACAACTTCTGAATTATCAGTTTCATTAATTTGTATCTCTTGCTCCTTCCCAGTACTATCCACAATTACATTATCACCTTCATTAATCTCCTTTCCACTTTGCTTCCTATTCTCTGATGCTTCTAGTTTAATCACCTTATCTTGCACATTCCCAGCCTCCTCATAATTTCCCTTATTGTCTGCTTCATTTTTCTTTGCTTTACAGGTATTCGTACCTTCTTTTTCAGACAGAGAGCAAAAGGATGAGTGTTGATTTTGTTGTGAATTTATGGTGGTGTTTTTATTTTGTTCCGTCGCAGTGTGATTTTTCTGAGGTTCCTTTTTGTTGCCCAGAGGTTCATTTGTATGTAAACTAGAATCTTCTTCAGCAAAACCTTCTGGAGGCCACTTTGACTTATTTACTTTAGCTAGTTCTTCAGTAGAAAATGTTTTCTTAGATGTTGCATCATCTGTTGTAGGAGGCCATGTCATCTTTAATTTACCTCTTTCTGTAGATTTTTTCAAATTATTATCCAAAATATCAGGATGAGCACCTTCAGTACCTGAGTACAGGTCTTTATCAACTTCTGTAATTGCTTTAGGATCAACAGGTACACTATTAATGGGATTTGTTTCTTCAGCTTGAGTATTGTCAACTGAGCTACGTTGATCTTTAGAATTCCATAATTCCTTATGCTGCTTGTGTCCAAAACCTTCATCATAATTTCCTTTTGATTTGAAAAGTTGCTTAAAATGGGGTTTACAGTATATTTTTCCATGGAGAGACGCATAATTTCCCAAGCTGCCGAATGGAAGAAAATTTGTTTTATGCTTTTACATGTCATAAATTACCATACACCTTCCCCTTTTTCCCTTCCCCACCACCCCCCCAGCTAAAAAAAAGTATCTAAAATCTTTACTTGCAAATTCCCATACAATTTCAAAGTCAGAATGAAGGAGAATAGTCATGCTTGGTGATTTAAGAAAGAACATAAACTCATTCTGTTGTTGCACAGAATAAGCTTCAAATAGAAATGTTCCACAGGACTTCAGGACTGTTTGGACCATTTATCTTCATCTTATAAAAGTCCAAATCCTCAGTTTTTCTACAAAGTAGCAGCAGAATTTAGTCTTTGTGCTTTATTTGAATTCTCCTCCCAAATGAAGTAAAGGAAATATGTGTAACTAACCCACAATGTGTTAAAATCAAAATTTTTGGCCTTTGCAGTCTGATAGTGCAATAAATCCTACATTTTATATAAAGGTTACGCAGTGATTTGCTAATGCAGAGAACCATCTAATTCATTTTATGAATGAGGAAAAGTAAGAGAAAGTTTGGAGTTCTTGTGTCTACTGCCTCTGTCTCATGCTGTCCTGAAGGTCTGTAATGGTCAGCAGGAAGTAATATGGAGAAGAATTTGGAAGGTATTGGGATGGAGCAGTTCTATAAGAATTTAAAGGACTTGTTCTGTGGCACAGTGCGGATGTTAGGAGCACAGAAGAAAAGGAGAACTTGGGATAGCACCCCATCAGCCCAGCATCCTACAGGCTGAATAATCCTACAGCTGAAAAGAATTTCTCCGTCTGTATTTATATTCAAAAGCAGAGTTGTGTGAGTGAACATGCAGTTACTTCTTACCTTAATTGACTGCCACAGTGGTGACATCGGAAACACGATTTATGAAAATTCTGCTTATCGGCAACGAGACGTTCCATGGGGTAAACTCTCTGTTGACAGAGTTTGCATGTTTCATTGTCCTGAACCTGCAGTTTCTACAACCACATATTGAAAGGTTACAAGTTAGTCTAAGCCACATGTTATAATTTGATTTGAACAGTATCAGTCCATATATTTTGTTAGAATATTTTCTGTTTTCTGTTAACTGGTATCTCAGCCATTTATTGTAGGGCTTCATTTTTGTTCAGTTAACAGTAATACTTCGAAAGTTAAAAACTACTGACCTTTCCCTTTGCAGGAATCCATGCATTTGAAAGGACTATTCACTTCACCAGGTGCAATATCTTCCATTTATTTGTAATGACTAATTATTTTGTGAAATGCAGTAGGATAATAAAAGTTTTTTTAGTACAAGTAGAATTGAGTATAATGTATGTATAATCTTTGAATGTACTATGTGATTTAAAGATCAATAAATAGGGATGGATGTTTGAAATTCTGATGAGGAAGTTTACTTAGTCATGCCAAATGCTCATTAGGGGCTACCCCTTTTGTGGTAACCTCCAGACTGTGCACTCATATGGTCCAAATACAGTATGGACATAATTATTTGTGACTTTTACAATTTGACTTGTCAGACCTGATACTTTTTTCAGTTGAATTTTAATACTAAGGTAGCTACATTTATATTAGCAACGTTATAAAATTTTTTGCCTCTACAAAGCGTATTTAATTATAAAGAAAACTATTTCTCTATAAAGTCCAAAACATGAATAAAAGCTTCATACCAGTAAGAGGCAGAAGGAAATAATGGTGTTGGGCTTGGAAGAATGCCTGCTGCTCTTCTGTCTTGATCTCTGAATTGCTATGAAAATTGTATTAGCAGACAAATACAAAAAGGGTGGATCAAATATTTGCTGTATGACTATATCTGCAGTGATGAGAGTAATGCCCCTTGACATCAGCAGAAAATTTGGCCCCTTTCAGCATTCTGTCTCTTGGTTTGCCTGCTGGTATTGATTTTATAACAGTTCACAAATCAAGACAAAAAGTGATGTAGATTTTATAGCTACAGCTTTAGTTGCCACGTCTCTCTAGTGCCTGTAACGAGGGCTGTGAAAAATGCTGAAAGTTAAATATCTTTAATGTAGTGTAGAACTTGCAAAAAGAATGAACCACCAGTAAAAAAAAAAATCTCCCATAGAATTGTTGGTCATGAATTATAAAGTTGCAAGTGTAGACTCTGCTTAGACTCCAAGGAGGCTGAGAGAGAGGCCTGGCAGGCATAAGTTCAGTGTTCCAGACATGCTTCCCACTCACTATGCACGGACCGCTTGTGAGCCAAGCACCAGGACTCAGCTGAATATTCTTAGGTACCCAAGTATTCTGAATGTAGAGAGGGACGAGAGGAAGGAGGTAAGGTAATTAATTAGGAGGGGAAAAAAAAGGTGATGTCTCCTGGAAAACTGTCTCATTGAACGGTTACTTTGCTTACTTGGGTGATTGATAGCAAGTGGTGTGCTTCAGAAGGCAAGTCAAGAGGAAAGCAAAGAAGGAATTTAAGGGAAGTTTTTCCCAAAAACACTTCCAGGACTGAATAGTGAGCCAATATTCATCTTCTTGAAATTGAATCATGCATTGTGTGCCAGTGGCACAGTTTTGGTGGCTGGGGGCAGCCTATGTGAGGAGCGGCAGGGGCTGCCCCATGCTGGGCACAACCAGCTCTGGATGCAGTGCACGGCAGGGCTGCTCAGCCATGCTCCTCATGTCTCTGGGAAAACGTGCTCAAAGAGGGCAAAAAGCTACACATGCAACCAGGACTGAGGGGAAAAAAGTGTCAGAAACAGTCCTGCAAACATCAAGGTCAGAGAAGAACAAAGGGAGGACATGCTGCAACAGAGATTCCCCTGCAGCCTGTTGAGGTGACCAGGGGAGCAGGTATTTCCCTGCAGCCTGCGGAGAGGACCACATAGGAGCAGTCATCCACACTACAGCCTCTGGGGAACACCACAGCAGAGGAGGTGGGTATTCCCAAAAGGAACTATGGCATATGGAGAGCCCATGCTGAAGCAAGGGAAAAGTGTGAGAAGGAAGGAGCAGCAGAGAGAAACCGGTGTGGACTAACCCCAGCCCCCTATTCCCCATCCCCTCTGTGCTACTTGGGGCGGGAGAGAGTCAAGGAAGAGTCACGAGTAAAGCTGAGACTGTGAGAAAGAGGGCAGGAGGGGAGGTTTTGTAATGTTTGTTTCTCACAACCTATCTTAGTTGGCAATTAATTTTTCCCATGTTTGCAAAACTAATTGACTAGTGTCCTTATGTTGTTCCCTGTCTTTATGTTGTCCCATGAGCTCTTTCATCCTATTTTTTCCTCCCTATGTTATTGAGGAGGTGGAATGGGAGAGTGGCTGGGGGAGGCAGGTCAACACATCACATGTGAATGGTCTTACAAAATCAGTGAGGAAAAGGCTGGTCTGCTTTTTAAGATCATCAATATTTACCAGATAGAAGAGATTAAAAACAAAATCCAGAGGCTTGACTTATAGAGAACTCCCTATTCTACTGGAACTGGGTATTTCTACTCACTTTTAACATACTTGCTTTTACTGAGACTGTCTGGGATGTAGTTATTTTCTTCATAACAGCCCATGTGGTGCTGTTTTGAATTTGGGCTCAAGTGTTTATAACACCCAATGTTTTAGGTATTGCTGAACAGTACTTGCACAGTGTCAAAGTCTCTTCTTCCTCCCACCCTGCCCTCCCACCCCAACCAAGTAGGCTGGGGGTGTGCAAGAACTTGAGAGAGCACATAACTGAAAGAGCTGACCCCAGCTGACTGGAGGGGTATTCCATAGCATATGGCATCATGCTTAGCAATAGAAACTGAGGGAGGGAAAGGAGGAGGAAGACAGGACGTTCAGAGTGTTTGTCTTTCCGAGTCACAGTTGTGCGTGTTGAGGCCTTGCTTTCCAGGAAGGGACTAGACATCAGCTGCTTCTTTTGCTTTGCTCATGCCCCAGCTTTGCTTTATCTATTAACCTGTCTCTACCTCTGCCAACAGGCTCTCTTGCTTTTGCTCTTCTGATTCTTTCTCCCATCCCACTGTGGGGGAGTGGGTGAGTGGGTGTGGACTTAGCTGTCAGCGAGGGCCAACCCACCACATGAAGCATTTTGTTGGATCACCACATTTTACAGGCTCACAACCTACTCGTGTTTAACCTACTCTCTTGGTGCACAGTGCTGGGAATCCCAAAGCAGAGCTCTCTGCTCAGGAGTTATCCTGGTACAGGAGCGTTTAGCTTCGTTCCGCTGTTGTCTCTGCTGTTCAAGCATAAACGTTCGGTTCATGTATCAAATGGCTAAAGCTATGGCAACATCTGATCTTCCTGCAGGATCCCATCCATATTCAGTACCCAAAATAGATGCAAAAAAGGAGGGCACTGATGTTCATCTTTCAGTAGCATATGTAATGTTTTCTATGTTTCAAATGCATAACTTTGCAATCTAAATGCTATCTTAATATAAGTTTTAAGTAAAGCATTCAGCATGAGAAAGAAGTCATGCTTAATTTTCCATGTTTACTTCATATTCAATTATAAATACATATATATGTATATATTCACATCTTATACTTAAAAAGTTTAGTTCAATATGAAACAAATAACAGGCTTCAGCTCTTTGAAGGACACACTGAATGGCTTCACTCCTGAAACCTGGACCTTGACATCTTGTTTTGTTGCCTAAATTCAGACTAGGGCTTTATGAACTGGTTTAATCACCCAGCAGGAAATAGTAGTTTTGGTTTTTTTAAATTGCATAGTATTTTGTAAACCATTTTGGTAATTTTACTCAAACAGAAAACCTACTGAAACATAGTTCACTTTGTCTAAAGTCAGATCTTGTATTTTACTAAACTAAAAAGGATGTGCACAAAACGTGAGCATTATTTTATCTCTTGAGCTGTTTTATACAGGCAACATTTTACCTCAGTTTAGAGGATGTTGTGTTAATTTTAAGCATGAAAAGCCAGGTGCATTCTGTGCACATTTTCTAGCATGTTAATATATTTCAAATACAACAGTAATGCTGTATTAATTGTGATATCTATTTTTAGTATCTTTTTATTTTGCTGCGTATAACTCTTCAGGATAGATCTCTTAGTGTTAATCCTAAGTTCCTGCATCTTCAGCTTCTCAGTTTTCTGGACTTCATGGAAATCTATCTATTTGAATTCCTACATCTTATTTTTGTACTACTTGGGTATCATTGCCATCAAATTCAGAATCAGAAATTGTGCTTTGCTCTAGTGTTACAGGAGCTGCTGCACCTTTTGTGGGACCTTGATCTTGCTTGTCTGATTTTTCTAATGGATGTTTCAGCTGGACTTAATTCCTCCGGATCCTATGTGTGCCAAGGCTGTATTTCAGCTATTTTGCTATGTGTGTAGCAACCCTTATGTTTTCCTCCACTGAAATTACACATAGGAGTTTTATTTCCACCAGATCTTTGGTCACAGGTAAAAGCTGCATTCGTCTGGTGTGTTACTGTGTAATGCCTCTTTTCAGTGTCTTATCCATGGACAGCTTCATTCTCCAGTCTTTGAAACTCTCTGGTAACAGACAACGGCTGAGGTTCAAAATGTATTGTACTTCACACTTCTGTGAAGAGCTCAGCTTCTCCTTCAGCTCAGGCCTTGTCTGCAACAAGTTAAAGGAAATCACTGGGTTGAGCTGCTCAAGTTTATCCAGGTTCTGTGTTTCCAGCATGTACCTCAGAGACTTACAGCACCATTAGAAACTTCTTAGATGTGTGTTTCAGCTGATGCTTGTTCCTCACTGGGGTGATTTTTATTCATATGGTCCAGTGGCTGCATTTCAAACATCCACCTGCCTGCATCAACGCCTCTACCTAATGCAAGGACATTGTCCATAGTTCCTGCAGAGCCTGGAGCATGTGCATGCAGCCCATCAAGGGGCTGGGTCTGAAACATTCAGGCTGTGTATTTTAACATTTCCTCCTGCAATGGTTCCTTCTCTGCTGTACTTCTAGCTTTATCTGGAGGATCATCTTTAAATGGAACAAAAGGCTGGCTCTGACAGAACTGTCTCAGAGAGAGAATCTCTCCTCTCTTCTCTGGATTTCATGCCACTCTAAGCATTATTTTTCTGGCCTTGTGAACATCTGAATGATGAAGGCAAAGCCATTTCTAGCCTGCTGCGCATCTAAAATTGTATTCCATGTCTAAGATCCACGAGATAAAATATTAGAAAATGTTTTTCTAAGTGTTTTCTTAATATTGGGTATAAACATTTATATAAATATCTTAGTTCACGTAAATTGCGATGGGTTAAGATCTGTGGACACAGTGGACTTTGTTGGAGAGCTGGATGATCCAGTGGACTCAGAATATACTGACATTTCCATTGGAGCTTTTGCATAAGTAGTGGGAAATCTTCCTGTGCTTCCATGTATCTGGAGCAAATAATTGCAGAGGTAGAAGTTCCATCCTGTTTTTTCCTTGGTGTAGAAACTTCCTATCGCCTGCTTGCTGAAGTTGTAGCAGTAGCAGGTTAACTATTGAAGGCAATGTAATTTCCTGGTAGGTATTTTCCATCTTTAGGGAATAGAAGTGTTGGGTTGTCTGTGGTTTTGAGTTGTTTTTTCTTTATTTTTTTCTCTTTTTTCTTAAGTATAGCAATATAGAAAACAATTTTTCTATTCTGCACAAAAGCTAGTTCTGCAAGCATCCAAGCAATAGGATTATAATAAGATCTGGAAAGACACAATCTATCAGCTATTGCTCAGAATGCATAAAAACAATCTTTTGAGCTAAGAGCTGTGCTATTTGCACCATAGAATATATGTGAAAAGAAATGTGGAATTCATGCAAAATGATGATTGAGCAGTCTTGGAGATTTTGCTGCAACAAATGCAGACTTTGCACTATAAGCATAACAAACTTTAGCTGTAGCTTATGCTCATTTTCATTTCTTTTGAAAGTGGTATTTTCCATGCTTCTGAGAGTCTGTGGTGACAAATTATACATACTTACAGATTCAGAACAAGGGAAGAGGAGACTATTCAGCAGAGGAGGAGAAAATGCAGAAGTTTTTACCTTGAATTGTTTTTGTCACATACTGTATGTACTTATGGAGCCTTCTAATGTATTTTGTATTACATGTGCTTAATTCTTGAAATCCATTTATTCCCACCACTTCCATAGGTTTCATTTTTAATCATAATTATTCAAAATAGAAAATCAGACAGCATGACAGACCAGTGTCTTAACTTCTAATTTGCATAAGGAAAGATCTCTCTTACTATACAGACCTTTACTTCTTTAGCAGCTGTTGCGATCTCTCTGTCAGAGTGAGCAGCCTTTTCCTGAGCTGCTTTCTCAATCTGCTGTTTTAAAATCTGTGTTACAGTCTTTGGGAGCTCTTCATTCTGAGCTGAATTGATTACTACAATGGGAAGAAGAATAAAAAAGATTGTTTTTCCTCCAACCTGCATTTTATGAAATTGACTTTATCAGTGAACTATAAAACATTATTATCGTAGAAACATTGTGTTTAGCCTTGTAGAAGTCTAGAGAGTCACTTGATCAGTCGAGAAATCCGTAGAGAAAATGACAGAATAATTGTTGAGGGACATGATAGAACGTGCTGTTTTGCCATACCTGAGTGGTGTGGCAGGGCTGAAGGGTGACTGAGGTCTGTGGGAGAATGTAGTGCACGAATTCTAGGACAAGGGCTAAACTGCAGCAGCAGTGGTGTCTTAACACTGTGATCATATTCTGCAGGGTTATGCAGTTCAGCTACAAACTGAACCTGACCCATCCACAGCTTTGTACATACATGGACTAGTGGTTGCCTGTATTTTCAGACAAGTTGTCTAGTCCCCAGTTCTTTCAAGCAACTGAGACCATATTTAAAACCATGTCCTTATGCAAAAATAATCTCTTCATACTGAATTCTAAACTAGTTTCTTAAGTCCCATTGAAGTTAAGGAATGTGCTTTGCTGAGAATTTGGAGCACTGTGTGTTTTCATATTTATATGCTAAGAACAGTACATCTGTGGGAGTAAAGACCTTTGCCACTGCTCATTTGTGAGCCTTTATTCTCATGCCGCTTCTTACCTGTGTCGTGCTGAGTGAATGTAGAAGCCATTTTTATTTCATGAGTAACTTGCTCGTGAGGAGAAACCTGTGCACAAAACCTTCACTTTAGTCATGATTTAGTGCAATGCGTAAGAACTTTCCATACTTCTGAAACCATATTTAAAATGTTGCATCGATGAAAAATATGAATGTAAATCTAAAAATTATCATCAGAAAACAATAGTACATGAAAAACACTTACTAAAACACCTTTAAAAATTATTATGCACTGACTAATGAGGTAAGCTCTCAGCAGAACATTCAGATCTTGCTGTACCAAGAGGTAAAGGAGGAAGAAGCAAAGCAGGTATGTATCAGCATCAGTGTAATTGTCCAATGAGATAATTATTAAATGATATAGTTACCTCTTGTGTTTGAGAGGCTTCCGTTTGACTTTCTTTGGAGGTCATTTCACTGCACTCAGATTCCCTGGTGCTGCTTGATACTGTGTGGTGCTTGTTACTTGATGTTTCCTCAAGACAAACCAAAATAAATCCCATTAACAGCTAATAGTAAATCAGATTTTTTTTTCATGAAGGGCTTTCAGAAATTAATTCTAATGTAAATGGTGTAACTAGAACAGCCATTTTACAGCAGGGTACCATTGTTATTATTTTTGGTATTTGTTGCTATCAACATTGGAATAGGCTTTTTTAAAACACAGAAGATGTCAAGTCTTTGTTACTGCAGCAAGACACTGGCCAGCATGTATGGCAAGCTGCATGAATAGATACAACACATAATTGGACTGGGAGGGGGCAGAGGTGACAAGGAGGACTTGTTCTGGCTTTATGTGCTGTGCCTCCAATTTGTTGCCTGTCTGCAGGCATGATGTTAATGCAACTTTTTAAAAGGGAGTGTAATAATACATCTGTGTGAGGTGATGACTCCCTGCTTTATAAAGTTCTTCCAATGCAAAAATCATGCTGAACTGCAATTGTGGAAAATATGAGCGGTAGAGTAACCAAAAGGTCCTATAAAATACACAGGGTAGCACTGTAACTGCAAGGCTGACAACTGCAGTGTAATAAATAGAGTGTATCTTCAGGAGTTTGAAGCACTGTCCGAGATGTCTGTATAAACTGATTTCTGAGTCTATCTGTGTTTGGTTTGGCTTCAGATTCTGACAGTGATTTGTTTTCCTATTTGAAGCCTGCCACAGAACCTGTGTTACATCATATTACCTGTGTCCATGGGGTACTTTGAGACTTAGTGATTAGAAGAAATAAACCTGAAAGATTGATATTATTAAGGCAGCAGTCCTGTCCTTCCTCTCCCATGCACAAAGAGCCATCTAACAAATAATTTCACTCATGTCAAATTATATTTTCTTCTTCCATTATTAGAAGGAAGCTTGTCTATTAGTTTCTACTGATAATAAGCTTTCAAATGAAAGGAGCTTCCAGTCCCTCCAGCAAGAGCTTCCCAAGTGTTCAATTTAACTTGAATGTGGAGGCAGTACTGTGTTTCTGAGATTGCTGCTGTACATCTAGTGCAGCATAGAGCTGTAAGCTTCCCACATCTCAGGTCCTGGCTACTACTTGAAATTCAGCTAATTGTGGGGCAAGAAATTAGTTCTTCCCCTTAGACATGCCATGAAAAAGCATATATTTATGGGATTTATTCCACCTTCAAACTGAGGAATGCTTACACTGCTTGCATCTCCATTAATATTTCTGCTGAATCAATATAGGGGTCGTATACTACCTGGCCTGTAATTTCTGCCGTGCAGTAGGCAGCAAGGGTTCTTAGATCTATGGCAGAGGAATCCCCTCTATGGGCTTTAGGAGTTCTTTTCCACCTCTGTGCTGCCAAATCCTGTTTCAGCTGTAAGATCAATTAGAATTGTACGAACAAAAGGTAGAATAAATTTTCTTATTGCTGGCCCACTAAATTGTTTAGTGCATTACCAGTATCAAAATCAATCCTGTCTGACCTGTCAAAGAGCATTGAGCCTTGAGGAGAGCAGGTCACAGCATGTCCTGCTTTTACAGGATGTCCTGGTTTACACTTGAAGGTTCTGTGTGCATAAGAGTTGTGAGGGAGCTGCACAACATATGAGGAGATGTAGAGCTAACCACATACCAGGTTGAAAACAGGTGGTTCAAAAAGAATGAAGTGCAAATTTTTCCATCTATTCTCTGTTTAATTCTCTGTGTAGGTGTATGTCTAATATGCCTTTTCATTCTATATGGATATGCTTTTTAATATATTTATGCATATATATGCTTTTTTCATTTAAGATATGCTTTTCTGTTCTAATGTGCATGTTTTAGATATGTAATTCAAGTTCTCATTACTGGAAAAGCTCATTCATGAGACATGAAATATGTTCAGAATAGTCATTTTGTGTCCTTTGAATGGTGTGGGGTATTAAAAAGAAATATAATTAGACTTAATGTAGTCAGGAAGCAAATCTAATCTGAATGTCACTACTGCTTTATTGCTGTAACTTTGGTACTGCTTATGAAGTAGTTGCCATATTGCAAAAGATCATAATCATTTAATGCTATAGCTATGGCCATCTAAAATGCAGCCCAAACATCATGAGCCAGATTTTGACGATATAATTACACAGCCTTGCTCTGGGCGTGCTGGGAGGAAGAGGGACATGGAGAATCTCTTATTTTGTGTGTCAGTCAAAATGGCTAATTGAAATTTCAGTAACAGGGTGTTAAATGCTGCTTGTTTATTACTCCAAACAAGTGGAGAGTTAGAAGACCTGTGGTTTCATCCCTCCTCTATAACTGCCAGCTGTTGGTTATAGGATTACTGTAGGTAGGAATAATTTAGTCTACCCCATTATGGTTTGTGGCGTTTTGTAGATCCCATGGACTTTGTAGTATATTCTATAAAATTGGTCAATTACTTTTTGTTTGTGGCATAGCATGAGTAAGCTTCAGAAAACACTGTCAGCTGGATGATTGCTGGCATGCTGCTCGCTCATGAATGGTTTCTTACAATTTTTAAATTTTCTTTCAGACTCCTTTATCCTGCAGTCTCTCACATTTGTTTCCCGTCACCCTTTGTGAGGGCTGCTGGCCTTCCCGTGCATATCTGGATGGTGCTTAACACAGAGGACTGTAGTGTGCTGTTGTGTCTCTGGATAATAAGTAATTCAAACCTAAAACAATACTATTTAAAAATAAACATGGAAGTCTGAGAATAAGTCTGTATAAGTTTTGTTAGAGGAGCTTTTTTTTATGTAGGCATTCAGATTCTGTTACTGAAGAGAACTGTAATTGCTATGCACATTTTATGTTAGTGGCCCATGCAACAAGTGCTTCGATACTGCAGTAATTTAGAATTCTTACTGAAACATGTGCCAAGACTTGAATTATCAGTAATTATTCTGTGTAACTTAGACCAAGGTTTGCTTTTTAGTGTTGATATTTTTACAGTTTGCTTCTGTTCTAATAACAGACAAATCATACTTTCCCTTTCAAAAATAGAATTGTTTTTCAACTCAGAATATGTGCACTACATTATATGTATATACGCATAAAACATGTATACAGTTCTCTAAATATGTAAGTATGTATTTCAAGGGGATCAAATGGCTCAGAGGTTCATCCAAGCACAAGAAAAACTTACTATCTCACAACTGATGCAACTAAACTGTGTTTAGCTGAACTGTACATTATGGTCAACATATAATCTCTCAGAAGTTGGCTAATGTAATATTGTTTACGTTTGGCAGATTTAGAACTTTCTGTTTTAAATGAACAGTATGTACAAACTTGCAAGCAGCAGTGGAAGTTAACTGTGAGCCTAAATCTTTGGTTACAGTTAGTGACAAGGGAATGGCTATTTGGCATGGATCTTAATTACTTCCTCAAAGTGATGCTTTTTTTCCTATTTATGTTCTTAGCACAGTCTCACTGCAAATCAGCACTGTGAGAGTCTTGCAGAAATTTCTTATAAGAACTTCATTTATCTGAACTTCATCCCTATGATTTGTCAACCTTGCTTATTTGTATGTATATACTTAGGGTGTCTTGGGTACTGTGTGAAAGATTTTAATAAAAATGTAAGGTTTTCACCATTCACAGACATTGTCACATTATTCAATCTTATTGTCTGCAAATGCTGGAGAATTGGCAATTGCTACATTAGCCATCGTAGAAAATTCCTCTGGGGTGACCCTCAGTGAAGGAGGGGTAGCTATACCCATGTCAGTTCTGACACACTATACTGGGTGCTTGAGTGAGTATCAGATGTTTGCGCTGTATTTCACTCCTCTTTGCTCTGTAGGAGGTTCAGCTCACCTGCCAGCAATGGCTTGTTTCTGACACTGGGCACTGAGGCTTTGCCTGAGCAGTCAGGCAGCTGAGCAGGGGTAACAGAGCACTTCAGGCTGGCACCTGCACAGGTGTAACACCAAAGCTCCTGGCCTCTTCTCAGCTTGGTGCTGATGCTAGAAGGTGCTCATGGTGCCAGGGGTCAGAACACAGACCAGGTCTCTAATCAGACTCTGGTTGAGTTTATGAGCACAGGGCAAGTCTGCGATCAGTGTTCTTTGCTGCTCACCATTCTGGCCATGGGTTTAGTGCATTCTACTGGTGTTATGGCACCTATTACAAGGAAACAATCTCCATTACAATGTAGAGAGCTATGAGTGATGGCTGCTGCCTGAGAAAAACAGGAAGATGATTAGTAATTATTTGCATATTTGATGACAATATTTTGAATGAAAAGTCAGGGACTCCTTATACAATAGTTGAATATGTAGTAAAATCTTCAGCTATTTTGATTAATGTTTAAAAATTTAATTGCTTCCTTATTTTATCTTGGATTAATAGTTTGAATTTATCCAGATCTGGAGATCTGTCTTCAAACTATGTGTTTTCTCTGATTTGCCCCAGGATGGATTCAGTGACCTTGAATAATCTTTCAACTACTTAAGAGTATAATCCCATTTTCCATGAAAGTGCAGTTATGTTACACAGAAATGGGATTTTATGGTCTTGCAGTAAGTTATTTAACCTAAATTTAAAGATGGTTCCATATGGCCTGAGTGATTTCATTTTTCAGTGAATGTGGCTATTTCTGCTGATGATTTGAGAGAGCCTCCTCGACTAGCCACAGAGGAAAAATACATGGCTAAGTATGCTTTGAGGTCACATCTTGACTGAAAAAATGGACCCATTTTAGTGGCTTTGTGGAGAGCTAGATGTCCAGGGAAAATGCATCTACACATCACAGAAATGAAATTATTGGGTTCTGTGTAAGAGAAAAGTCACATAATTTCTGTACAGAGTTCTGCATTCCTTAATCCAGAAAACTGGCAGGTAGGGTGGGCCACACCATCAGAAAAGTACATGCATAACACTGCCTATTACCACAGATCATGCACCAGTGTGAGTATGTCCCACTATGGGATTTTTCTGCTTAGTTAAAGATGCATTAATACCCCCACAGCAAACTGTCTTCTTCCCTACAAACTGGAGTTTTGCTTGTCCAAGCAGATTGTTGATATAGGCATTAACGTATAAGAAATGAGAGATGAGTGCTAGATACAATGAAACTTGTTTAACATTAAAATAAACCTATGGCAAAATGTTAATGGGTCTTTTTCTACAAAGCTGGGAGAACAATAGTGCTTAAAAATTTCTCCAAGAAGTGCAGGATGGTAAAGAAATTTACTGTCTTTCAGAGTGCACAGGACAGATTGTACAGTATTTTATTGTAGGGGATTTCATATAGTCCAAAATTGTTATGTCCTACAGTTTTTCATGGTATATGCTAATAAAGCAATGAGATGTAAAGGTGTTTTTTCTGAGGTAACACTTGGCTGCTGCTTTGTTCTACTTTTATGTAATGTTTGCGTTCTTCTGGGAAATTTTTGATCTGTTTAGGGGAATTTATTAGATTTAAGTCAATGGAAACAGGAAACTCCTTTTGAAAGAGAACGACTTAACATCAAGTGCAATAAATGCAAAATATGACCATTACACATGATAACATATAAATCACAGTCTTATAGACAGGGTTCAGTGTAAAATATTGATATAGTAACAATCTGCTTTATTCATTCTAAGTCTAGTTGAGTCTAGTCTATATTGAATGTTCATCTGCATAAAAAATACATGAATCCCGTGGTACATCTCAAACATAAAATTCTGTGAGTATGAACATTAGAGAAATGTCTCAGATGTAATGAAAACTCTTCAGTAAAGCAAGCAATCATATTTTTACCTCAAGTTATCCGGCAGGGCAGACCTCATTTATTAGTATTAAAATGCTGTTGTTACCTGTACAGATCTATGCTGGTGCTGGTACTGAACAAAGGTCTTTTTTGGAGACATCCTTTGCACTTTCTCAAATTGTTTCCTCACTGCTGCCAGGCCACCAGGCACAGTACAGAATTTGGTTTTCTGTGAACTCTAGAGTGATAAAATAAGGCCAGTTGTTTTCTATTTGCACTAAAATCATACTTCTATGAGTTAAATTTCTTTTTTAAATTAGTTAACAGCAGTATGCAGGAATGACTCAGACAATCATAAATACTATTTTTGGCAAGTTCGTAGACCACTGCACGAGAGCCATACTTTATGATTTAGACAGTTTAAAGGTATGCTTGGCCTGAATCTTGAGCACCAAAAGAAATAAGTCCTATCTGCTTGATTTGCAGTTACAACCACTTTCCAGAACAATCTTTCTGCTGTTCCCTCTTCTACTCATCTCTTCTGAATTCTGTGGCATTCAGAGTTGCCGCCTTGTCCTCTCTGTTTCCCGCAGGTATTGTTGAAAAACATGCGGAGAGCTTCAAGCAGGCCTTTGTGAGATGACCTGTCTTCACCAGCAACGCAACGAAGATCACAAGAGGGCACTTACCCTCAGGCTTCCTGTTCTAGTTCTGTGCCTTATATGTTACTTTTTAGATGGTGTTAGACAAAGCTTTCAGCATTTCAATTTATTACTCACTATGCAGAAAAAAGCCCACCCAAAAGTTAGAAATACCTTTGTAATGAAGCTACTAAGTAAAGTTAGATTTACTATTTATGAGTAAGTAAGCAGATCATAAAAAAAAGGGGATTTTTTTCCCTGTGATGAAGGCAGCCTGATTATATCTGTACATGGATATGTGAATGTGGAAAGTCATTATTTTAGTGAATGAATATTTCAGGCACACATTAACAGCCATTTGGAGATATTTTGAGCAGGTAAATGTGGTTATGGGTCTGCTAATGAAATGTATTAATTCCCTTTAATGGAACCAAATATAAAGTTCCTTTTTCAGTCAACCATCCATTTCAGCAAGAAATTACAAGAAGTTTCTGAGTGTAAATGAAATAGTTCCTATGTGCTCAACATGGTTAGGTTGGGTCAGGCTTCATGCATTTCTTTTCTTTGTGAGAGAGAGAGAGTCCTAACTTCAGCAAAGTTTCCATTTGCTGGACTAGGGAATTGGGACCTTCTCAGCCAGGTGAAATGAAGGAATATGCTCCAAACACACACCAAGCAGCTGGGAAATAGAGAAGTCGGCAGGCAGGAATTTGATGGCTGGAAAACACCTGGACTCTGGTGGCTACTTTCAGTATGTGGTTTCTGGACTATCCAGGCACCCAGAAGGTCCCTTCAGGTGATGCAGACCGTTTTTCTCAAGGCTAAAGTGCGGGTAAGACTGGGAATCCTTCTACAGCTCTACTTGCATATGGATGAAGATGGTGGCCGGTGAGAGCTTAATTGTAGTCCTTCTTTTGCCGGATATGGTCTCTGATTTACAGAAATTACTCTGGCCTACTTTACAGAGAGAAAAAGGTGTTCTTTCCATGTGCTGAAAGTTTGGTGTAAACAAAGACCGTTGTCATTGTCACATTAGAGCAAGCCATCATGATGCCTTCTGTTTCCTTATACAAGGGATCTGAGCTGCAGCTTCTAGGTAGGATTTTAAGATATGGTAAAAACACATTTTTTAACCTTTAATATTTCTGCAGAGCTGTGGAAGATTTTCTTGGCTGAGATCTGAAGACGCAGTTTTTGGGTATTCCTGACTGATAATTCAGTGTGCGGTGAAGCAGTCTATTTTGCTAGTTTATAAAGTCTGTTAACCAAATACATTATGTGCTACTTGGTATCAGTATTATAAACTTTGCAGTAAAATACTTAATCCCTATTGATAGACATGTAGGGAGAGATGTAAAATAAAATTTAAAAGTTTTTTTCCTAAATACTCTTTCATATAATGCTGACTTTTAATAATTTTATTATAAAACAATACTTTTTCATACACCTTGTCTCATAGGGCTACTATTTTAAAATGCAGCGATTTCAGATTCTTTAGTTTGAACAGCAAGAGGTCTAAACTTCATGTGCTTTTAAATACAATTTTTTTGTTTAATAATATTTTTAGTAATGCAGAAGCTGCTGGGTTAATCTGTCACAAGCCTATAGCCCTAATAAATGCAGCTCATGCAACTGTGGAAAAAAACCCCAGTCCTTCTAATGAGTTAAAGGGAATTGTCCAGGTGACCAAAGGTTTATAGCATGACAAATCTCTTTCAGCAGAGACTGACGCATCAATACATTTGCTAAGTAGGTTTGGTAATTTAGGTGTCAAATTTTGATCCCCATAATGGTCCATCAGTCAGCTTGGATAAATAAAGAATGCAGGATATGTCACTATGGAAAGCAGATGGAGAGCTAGGAAGGTAAGAAAGCATTGGTATCTTACATGAGCAAAGGACACAGCAGCCTTGTACATAGCCATTCTTTCTTTAAAGGAGACAGTCTCCTGGAAATCCAGCAGTGCGTTATCAGCCCTGGGAGTGCTCTCTTTAGGTAGTCCTCTTACAAGTTTGCGAGACTCCACTGTAAGTACAAACAGACATTGTGTTTTCTAAGAGGAAAATAGCTACATTTTTTCTAAATCTTGAAAGAAAAGCAGTATATACAGAAAAAGTAGAAAGAAGTATCATCAATTTTTTGGCAACTGTATCTTATTTTCAACTTGCAGCTTATAGAGTAGAGAAAAATTTAGGTCAATGAAACTTTTCAACCACTGTCTGTTCATCTGGCACAGAACATAGTGTCAGGGAAGGCATAACCCACCAAACAGGGAAGATTTCCAAGGCACACCTGGCCTTTCTGCCTGTTCCCTGTGAAACCGTTAAGCTGTCATAGGTGTTCAAGGTTCACATATAGCAAGCAAATATAACAAGTAATTCTAATCTTCAGTAAAAATCAGATGCAGACATGCATAGAAGAGTGATCTCAATGTAAATATACTCAGTTTCTTAGTATTTTTACCTGACCCTACTCATAATTTACATAAGGATAATTTTCTTTTTTATTGTGCCTATCCCATGCAGTAATTTTTTATATTTCATGTTATCATGACAGAAGAATTGTGAAGTTCAAGAAATAACAATAGCAGCAGTGAAAGAGTCAGTGAAAGTCAGCTGGAAGTAAAAGCAAAAGATTTTCAAGGAAAAAAGAAATCAAAAGAGAGAGAAAACTGCTGTTTTTCAAATAAGAAGTCTGTACATTAAACCAAAGCTAACCAAAACCATGGGAAAATTGAAAGTACACTTTGGCAATACAGAGGGATAGTCCACCACAGCCAAAAAGTGTCAGTTTGTTTTTAAAGGCAGATTGAATTATGTAACAGACTAGTACCAGAATGAAATTTATAAGCCATTGCTTTAATTCTCAAGGATGTTTAGGGGTTTAAAAACTTTCTTGGTATTGCTCCGATTCAACAAGGGATTTTTGGATTCTACATAGTCATAAGCATGTGAATAGTTTCATTAAGTGCAATGGGAATACTCATGTGCATGATGTTACACGTGATTTAATTCCTTGCTGATATGGGGCTAATGAATTTAATGGACTGTTTTAAAAAACATTTTAATAGATACATATTATTAACCACCTGGGGAGTGAAGGTAATAGAAACTGTTCTCTTGGTAGCTTTAAAAGCTTTACGCAGAAAATTTTGTGTCTTAAGAAGCTAGTTGGTTTATAACATAATGTGAAACTCTTTCTAATGGTATGAGAGATTGTATGATCTAAACCTTTGCTCTAAACTTTGCTCATTCAAGAGAACCTGAAGATGTAATATATTGTGATATATTCTGATTCTTTCAGAGATAAAGGTATGTTTGAAATGAGCTAGTTGGTAAGAAGAGCCTTATCTTTATCAAGCTGAGGTATGCCAACAAAATCTGTTTGCCTTTATCATATGGGACTTGTACAATAGTATCAGTTTCAGAGAATTTAATTCTTTTATTAGTCATGAGTTACATTAATTCTATAAAGCAAACAAAGCTTGACAAATCTTCTGTGCATATAGAACTTGAGAATTCTGGCTTTCTCCCATTTTTTTTCCAGCATTATGCCTACATTAGCTATCCAGTGTGGGCTTCTCCAGGTTTTCATGGCAGGTTGAACACCAATATGAGCATTGCCTTCATTGTTTTTAGTGGAGACAACAAAAGTTGTTGGTACTCAGTCACAGAGCTTGCAGTAAATGTTGCTCAATACCTCTTCTAAGAAAACAAGATCTTGGCATAACTGGGACATTTAGGAAAAACTTCCATAGCACTTTAGTGGTTTGAGGGTATTGTTCTTGCTGAAAAATTGAAGCAAGCTGATGTATACTGTTATTGGTTATAGAAAACTCAAATCTCATGGTGATGGGAGAAATAATCTATGCATCAGCATTATCTTGTTTTTTTCAGGACCTGAGTATTCATTCAAGTGCAGAGTTGCAGATTTCAGTGCCTGACTTCAGCTAATAGAAGTTTTAGGGTTTTCACCAGTGGTTTGAAACTAAAATGAGTCTATAGGGAATTTACTTCTCATAAGACTGTCTGAATGCAAAGTGGGATATTATGGTTCTCACAGGAACATAGAAAAACATTATCCCCTGTGGGTCTGTCACATTTTTGGAAAAAGCTTCATTTATGAGAGTATGAATTGTTGACTGTGCATTTTTGCATAAATCATATTCTTATTCCTGGTGGATCAAAAAATGCTTCTGAAACATGCTGTGCCATATTTAGACTCAGAGGCAAAGTGGATGTGGAATGGAGGATTTTGTTTTCTTGTTAGAGAAGAAAAAGAAAGGCTTTGTACTGGAAGACACTAAAAGGAGAAGGGAAAAACATCCCCCAAATAGTCCTTGAAACCAAAGATACCTGAAAAACTTGAGAAGATGCAGAGAAGAGGCACAAAAAATACTGCCACAGAGAGAACTGTAGCTGTATTTAGTTAATGGAATAGGTGGTTATGGGGTGATATGGTCATAATGTGTAATTATCCTTCCAAGAAGAAATGAGCAGGTATTAAAGGTCTCCATTTCATAGGTAAAAAAGGAAAAAAGATAACCAGTGGCTGAAAGTTAAACTTGATAAAAGAGCAGGGCTGTAGTTTGAACAATGAGCTTAATAAACTTAGCAGCATTAACTAGAAAAAGTCTTGTGCACTGAAATTACCCTTTCCCTTTTAAATTCTAGAGTCTGAAATAGACAAACATGCAGTCTAAACATTTTCTGATTAAAAAAAGAGTGGAATCAATAATTGTTTGATATGATGTAGAAGGCTTATTAATTTTATTGGCAGACCGGACAAGTCTTTTAATGCTACTTATTTAATCTGTTAAGGTCAGCTCCTAGACACTCAGAAGTCAATAAGTGGTTTTCAGTCAGAAAATTTAATCATGCATATTCTTTCTGTATTAAAACAAGTCAAAACACAGATATAGCCACTCTTTGATATCGTCAAGCAGTGGTCTCCAAAGTGGAATGCATGCACCCAGGAGCTGTGCAAGACAGTCCTTTGGGGTGCAGGAATCTAATATTTTTTTGTGAATAAACACTTTTTAAATATTTCTTTTTTTTTAATCCATCCTGCTTTAACTTTTATTTTGTTGTATGTTGCCTAAGGTTGTATTAGTAGAGTAGTACAGGCACATGATTTGTAAGTAAATACACAAACATTGGGAGGGCACACTCATAAATATTTTAATGGTAGAGGTGACCATCAAAAAGTTTTGGAGACCACTGCCATAAAGCAAGGTATCAGGTCAATGTGGTAATGCTAACCTTCAGAGCTGTTGCTGTGGCCATTTTCTGATGACATCTTTTCAAAGATTGCTCTCCCTCTTTTCACACTAGACTCCTCCAGAGAAATGGCAGAATGGTTCCCAGGCTGACTCTTCAATGGTGATGAAAGTGAATTTCTCTCGCTTTCTGCTTCCTGTTACAAGACATCAAGAAGAAGATATGCTTACAAGATATTGGTAGGAAAGAGATGTGGGTTTTGGGGCAAAGGGAGTGTACAGAGAGCCAGAGGATTAAAAAGAGGCGCTATTATGGGGGAGATGTTCTCATGAATGCCATAAGGTAAATTTCTGTAGCACTTCAGATTCACATGGTACTGCCCAGTTTATTGTTCAACAGACTGTGATGCTTAGAAGTTTTCTTTGACATTTCTTGAATATGGTTTCTTTAACAGGAAAAGAGTGATGATGGTAGTAAGGATCACTATAAAAGACAGCAGTTGCTCTTTTAAACACCTTTTGTGCATAGAAATTTGACAGAGGGGATTTTATTAACTTCATTTATCATTATGTAAGAATATGTAAAAACAACAAATGATGTCTCGGAAACCAGATGTACATGGGCATTTGTATTTCAGAAATTTGATTTTCAATTCTGCTGTGACTTATCAACTGAATTTAGGTTATCAATATAGTGCTACTGCCACAGTAGCAAAATTAGACTTTTTTTTGCAAGGGAGTAACTTGAAAGTTTCACTGCATGCCAGTTTCTGTCGTCCCTGAAAAAGAAGTATGGTATCAATAAAAAAAGTGACTAGGTGGTTGGTCTGGTGACTGCATAAATCTCTCTAGCAAGATTTTGCAGAACTTATCTGCTAGAGCCCTTAATTACATAAATGGCATAGGTTTTCAAAATGTACTGGCTTCATTAGACTACTTCCTTTTTATTGTTTGCAGGCAGCATTATTACTGTATACAAATTTAATGCTACCCTTGTATGTGATCTCACTGAAGTAACTTCTAACTGCTTTTAGACTTAGTTATTATGCATGGTTTGTGTAAGAAGCAGAATAATTTGACCCCTGAATTGATTTTCCTATATTGGAGAGTGTTTTCCAGTAACTACTGAAAAAAAAGAAAAAAAAATAATGCCATGCAAATTAGTGAATCCTCAAATACCAGTCTTTCAAAGAAAATAATGTAAAATAAATTGTAAAAGCCATTTTTGCAGTAAAATGTATGCAGTTTATGTATGTTCACCTTGGATTTTATGAAACTAACAATGAACCAGCAGCAGAAATGTACTTTTAAAATGAGTGCATCATTGGCAATCAAGGATAATTGTGCTTCATCTGTCTTCAATAAATTTATGCTTTTCTCAGAGCTGCTGCTAATTTTTATCTTAAATATGGGTAGTATTTCATATCCTGACCAGTAGTCATTCATTGCAAGAGTATTCCTTCCAGTGCATGTGCAATAGGTTATGCCTTGTGGAAATTCATAATTTTTTAAGTCTGTCTCCTTCTGTGACTTACAGTAGCTCTTGCTTGACAGCAACAGGAAGTTTTTGCATGATGTGTCAGCACTGAGAAAAATGGTTAGACCATAGAGACTAAAGGTGTTTTTATTACCATAAGTATTGTAAACCCCACTTTTTAGAAAAAATGTCTAAGGTATCACCAATCATCCATTATCTTGTTGTATCAGTCCATCCCCTCTTCCCCCTCTGTTCCTCCCAACAACCACAGCTGCTCCTGAATTGAACTTGAAAGGTAGTCTTGGATATGGTGGGTAGTTTTAGCAGATTGGTACAACCAATACACTGGAAAACCTAAATAAATTAACCTAAAGATGGTCCAGGGGATCTTAGCCAATACTGTGGGGTTTGTTGCCTTTTATTTATCAATTTTACAGGACATAATTTGCTTAAAACTAATTCTAATTATTCTCTAATTGCTTTTACAGTTAGAAACATATTTTCCTTGGCTATTATAATTATGGAAAGTATTTTTGGAGGCTTATAGCAAGATAAAGATTTCTGGAGTGAAGAAAGTAGCTGTCCTTGTGCTCCATGACACTTCCATGCTCCTTCCTCACTAGTCTGTCGATACTCTCGGGTTGTACTCCCCAGTCAGAAGGGGCACAGTGGCAGTGAGACAAGCTCTGTGACCAGGCTGGGTAACACTGCTGGGTTACAGTACACACCAGCAGTGGTGGACAGCTGCAGCACAGGCAGGAGAGCGAGCTTGGCCAGAATGTGGGTGTGCTGAGAGGAATGAGATACTTGTGTGCCAAGGGTATCGGGAGACAGCACATGGCTGAAAGGAACAGGGTGTGGGAAGGGCTATGGCTTAAAAATGCTATTAATTTTGTATCCTTTTTCAGACTTGGTTATAAGTTACAATTGCAGCCCAGTATTGATTATGATACTTTGGTTTAAAACAGCCCAAGAGCTGACCATTACGTCTGAAATCTGCTATGGACAATCCATGATGCAGAAATGGCTCTGCAGAGGAGAAATGCAGGATGGGGAGGGAGAGAAGAAATTAAAAGAAAATGCACCTGTGCGTGTTGTTAGATCATGTTTGTCTCCTCCAGGTACTGCAGCCAGCCAGTACCTGGCATAAATGAGAACAGCCTCAGGATCATACTGCCCCAGCATTGTGTGTGCTTTCCCAAGGGAACACCAGAGAATCACTTTAATGATATTCTAACTCCTACAGTATTAGAACAGAATAGAGAACTCAAATTTTACTGTGTTTTCAATTACCATTGGCATCGTTGAGAACAAACTTATCTGTGTCGTGGGGTTTTTTGTTTTGTTTGGCTTGGTTTGGTTTTTTTGTTTGGTTTGGGTTTTGTTTTTTTTTTTTTTTTCATTTCTATTACTTTTTTTTCTGTAGATACCAGTAACAGCTAAGAACTTCAGAATTTACTGTTTCTTACTCTTACTCTTGCAAACTAAGGACCAATATAAACTTGATTTGCATTTTTCTTAACCCTGTGAATTTTATTAACTTGTAGCATGTTTCTATGATGTTTTTTCAAATTTACATCTCTGCGGTAGCAATTCCATTACCTATAAAATTTAAGTAACTTAGTATTTTGGACAGGAATTTTAATAGGAATTTAGAAAAAAAAAAATGCATCTTTCTGCACCATTTTTTAATATCAGGAGTATTGGCCCTACTGAAGAAATTTTCATGTAAATTCTCTTATGGAGAGACTTCTAAGATGTGGGCTACTATGGCAGAAGGTATTTTCAGTCTCAAGCTGCTCTAACCCCATTTTGCAAAGAGCATCCCTGTCTTAGTGGGGCCTTTGGAGCGATGATTTTCTTGCACAATGGCTCCAGCTGCAGCGCTAGATCTCAGATTTATTCTCAGGAAATGGTATTTCCTACTGTGAAAAAAGTTATTGGAAAGTGTTATGATTACCATGAACTCAATTTAATCTGGATAAATTTAATTTGCATTCATTTCTATTGGGGTATCTACGCAGATAACCTAATGACAGTGAATGTCAAAGACATCTTCTTAATAAGGATAGAATTAACATTTGAAAAGGCACTGAGGTAGTGCCAAGAGGTGCTTAATTAGAAGCTAATACATGCAACTCTTGCAAAACTTGCCAAATGAAAAGTAAAAGATTTTTTTTCTTACTGATTAATGCAGCATTCAGTTCATATCAAGCTTTTGTAACTATATGTGTGGTCTTGGTGGAATCAGGCATTTAACTGGGATATAAACTGTTCTCTTGAGCACCCTGTTAACAGCATTTATACAATTTCTTTTTTGTTGGACATGATTTGTTGAAGTCTGTCCATACTCAAGTAACTTCCTGTCATGTAATTACTTCAGTTTTATGTACTGGCTCATATATTATATTCTATTTTTGCAGGTACTTCTCAGAAAAAGGTGACACAAGAAGCTATTTTTATGTTCTGATCTCATACTCTAGACATGATGAAAAGAATAAAGCACTGGAGTGCCAAATTTCAAGGAATATGCAATCATTACAGTTAGAAACGCCTCCAGCAAAGATTCCAATTTCAGTGGCCTACTGAGTGGCTATGCTTCATTTAGATAGTGAATTTTCCACTTGCTATCCAGTCCTGCACTAATCTAAAAGTCAGTAAGCCAGAACACATGAAGTTTTAAATAGAGGAAAACTGTCTACCAAATTACTACTACCTTTTCTGCATACATAGAACTACGTTGGATTGCAGGAAGAATTTGCATTCAGCGTAGAAAGTAGATTGTCAAATCTACTGTTAATGTTCAAAGTACTTAATCTTTTTTAAAGGACATCTTTAAATGTATTCAAAATATGCACTCATCCTCATCCTATGTGTGTTAACTGCATTCATTACATGTGCTACCTAAAGTAAAGCTGTCTACCACCTAACTTACATTTTATATGTGGTGTCTACTAAAAGAAGGCATGTGGAAGAAAGGAGAAAGAGGAGTAGAAGGAATAGGCCCAAAGAGAAAAGATAAACCCGTAAGTTGAAAGGAAAATAATAAATCCTTAAGTGTATGAGGAGGTAGGAAATGAGTAGCACAGTGGGATAAATGTTTACAAATCAAATATGTTGCTTTAAAATTGCATAAAATCTTGATCTGTTAATGCATTTTACTTGGGTTTTAGCTTTAAGTTAGGGTTGCTATTCAAATAATTGTTTCAATGGGAATTCAAGTTGCACTTTGCGGAACTGACTCCTAACGTTTACTAACATTTACATTGCCTACAAAAAGTTGGCATCTCAAATTCTAATTCCCAACAAGAGACTGCTTTGTTGGAAAGTGCACAGAAATTATTTGAGGTTAATTCTTGTGCTGAGCGAGTTGATAATATCTGTAAATCCCTCAATCACAGTGAAATATAAAAAAAAAAAATTAAAAAGATAAAACAGTATAATCTTGTCCTGTCTGGAAAAAACCTTTGGAAATACCAGCATGAGACAAGCCTCTTTCTGATACGTTTCTCATCTGTAATTAAAATTATGGTGAGAATCCATTCTGGTGCAATGGGAGTGCATGGAATCATGTCTACCATCTGCTGGAATGCTGATGGCATTATTAAGATTGATGACAGACCCCCTCAAGTGGCTAATAGAGAGGAGTGCTAATAACACCTGCTGCATAAACTCTCTGAAGCCAGCAAGGAAACCATTGAGACAAAGCCATGGTTCTTGGTTGATGCTCTGCAATGCTCCATTTCACTAAGACAGAATTTCTCTGGAGGCTTTAAAAAAGAATGCCTGTAGCTGCCTGGAACCTGCTCATTCATTTCATCTCCAGACCAGGTCCAGAGATGTGTCTCCTTTTCAGCTGGAGACAGTTTTAAAATAAGACTAATTCCATTTGGAGGAATGGTATAAAACAGCTGTGCTGTGTACATGAAACAGAGGCCCTGAAAAGAGCTTGTGTCAACCTGAGGAAAGAACATCTATTTGCAGAATTGCCATCTGTGCTGGTTTTGGCTGGGATATAGTTAATTTTTTTTCACAGTAGCTGGTATGTTTTGAATTTGTACTGTAAACAGTGTTGGTTGATGCAGGGATGTTTCATTTTTTGCTGAGGTCACACACAGTTATATGCAGCCAATTGTATTATATTGATTTGAAATGTTACAGAACTTCTCACAGCATGATAATGAAGATTGGTGCTAAATCAGCAGCTGCACAATGGATTAAATAGGCAACTGTAGGACATACAGTAGGTACAGAAACTTCCCTGGCCTAAACCAAGCCTGTGCAGTGGTCCCTATCTACTGTCATTTTTGGAGGTAAAAATACTTGTGTGTTTTATAAGCACATAAAGAAACTGAGGCCACAGTCAAGTAATTTGACAAACTTTGACTTTTTTAGAGTATTATGATACTATAGTCATTGAGTAACATTGTTTAAAGTAGGCCAGGTACAATATTTTTAAAAAACTAAATCAAGATAAAATTTATGAAGACTGAAAAATAAAAAAAACCCCAACTTTGTCGAAATAAAATTTTCTGCAGTGTTTGAAAGCAAATTTAAATAAAATCATATAAAGATCAAAGAGAATTTATAAAAAGTGTGTGCTAGAAGTCTATATAAATAACTAGCAGTACATTACCAGAAAAAGATGCAGAATAAGAAGTCTGGATCAGAGACAGTTGTGTTTAATATGAATTATATTAGAAAACAGCAACAAAAGACTACAGAGAGTGCAGACAGCATAGCTTTCTAACAGACTACAATTTTCAGGCTTGGTTCAAGTCGTGGAAACTGTTTACTTAACCAGTGTGATTGGTAACCAAGAATAATATCAGAGGGTTTTTTCCAGAATCATGACCCGGGGCTGGCTGCATAAAAAGCTCTCCACAAAGGAGGCACAAATTAAGGTTTGAAACACAGCAAAAATTAAACATAGTAGCTTTCCTCTTCTCTCTCCTCCTGTCTTTTTAAATTTACAGATATATACCAAACATTGAATCAAATATCAAAACTGGCACATTCTGTTTATGTAATTCCAAAGTAATTGGAAAAACTTCTACCACGCTAGTAAATAAAATCCACACCAACACTTTTTTATAGAATTCTGCTATTTTTTAGTGCACTAAAGTTTTATTTAAAGTGTCCACAATAAACTTACTACCTTCCATGCATTGCAGTTGTAAAAGGAGCACTGCTGACATTAAATTCATGTGTCAACTTAAGTTTATCCTTTTTTTCTTTATTATAGTTATCTTAAAGGGCATATTTAGGGATGTAATTTCTTATCTCTGTGTTTTCACCTATACAGTGGAAATTTAGTAATCTTTATTTTACCAGTGCTACTGTTTGAATGTATTCAAGTATGAAACAAACATTATTTATTTGGGGTTTCATGAGAGCATGTGCAGGTTCTAGCTTTTTGTTTCTTATAAATTCACAGACAATATTTGCTTTTCTTTGCACATTCTTGCTGAAATTTACTTAGATACAGAGGCCTATCAGTTTAGAACTCTCAACATTCTTAAAATATCTCAGTGTGTGTCTCTCCTTTTCAGCAAAACAAAACAGTGATGCTGAAAGTGGTGTTTTTAACATAATAATTTTGTGTCTAGTATTGCTGCAGACATTTACATTCTTTCTGTTATCATTTTCCACAGTCATTTGCTATTTTATGATTTTTTAAATTATTTTCAATAGCTGAAAATTATTAGAATTATGTTGTGGTGTGAAACAGAAACAAAAAAACAAAGCAGAAAAAAAAGTAGAGTGGGGAAGCAAATGGCTTACAAAATGACCAGTACTTCCAGTTCTTGGTAGGTCCTCTGCTTTAGCTGCACATACACTCTTTCCTCAACCCTCCTCTTTGTTTCCTTCCAAAATGTTGCCTGGATGCTAAGATTTGAAAATTTCCTGTGATGCTGGTTCCCAGATTTCACTGATGCCACTTTTTGAGGTGGACAGAAGTGTTTTCCTTTAGTTGTTCATGCAACTGAGGCAGATCCCTCTGTTGTAGTCAAGAGCCAAAAGTAAAACACACAGGCTTAAGTCTAGCTGCAGTCTTTCCCTTAGTACAAGCTCCAAGGAGCTGACACATTATCAAGGCTTAAATGTATTTATTTTAATTAAACATACAATAATTAAAAAAATTTATATATGTGGTGCATTCTCTCATGTTGCTTCCAAAATTACAGAAAGCAATATGTGTTCCAGTGCCCAGCATTTGTCATTTATTCAGTAATAATATGGGGCACCTTCAACATCATTTGCTCTGTACATCACCAGAGAATTGCATGCTGGGAATTTTGGTGGTCTAAGCACTCATGAACTTAAAATTCCTTGTAAACTTTTTCTCAGTGAGCTAAATTAAGTTTTACTCCACTGTTTTTTTTATTATTATTTTTAATAGAATAGTTGTATAGGCTCTAGATAGCAACTATCTTTAGCAAAGGCTTTTTTATCTAATATTCATTGCATGTTTTTAAATTAGTTTTTCCTCCCACAATATTACTATCTGTAGAAGCTAGTAAAATTATGGGTTATCAGCCTTCCCTTTTTAGGAAATAGCATTTTATTTGGTCAGATACTGGACTGATGTTTGAAAATGAGCAATAAGAAAAAATGAAACATATTCAACAATGGATGATTAACAGTAAGTATATAAAGAGGGCATTATGTAAGAGATGTAGCTGCAGGGAATTCAAGATGAGCTATAAATGATGGAGTTTCTGAGTCAATAGGTATAATTAGGGAGAGTCTCAAATTTAGTATTACTATGGACCATTTTCATATCCACAGTCCAGAAGTGATATTTAATATCTGTGACAGAACTTCATATAAACAGCTTTAAAGAAATACAGTGCATAGCTTGAACACCCTTGGGTATACAAAGCTCACAGACTGCCTAATCTGGAGTAACATCTATTACTCCAAACTTGTTAATCGGGTGTTACAGTTGAAACAAACATAGCATCACACCATGACAGAAGAGTGAAAAGAAACAGTGTTCAAGTATGGCAATGGTATTTTCTTTTAATTGTTTATTTCCCATTTGCTCAATGCCTCACAATTGCTAAGCTTTAAGATAACATGCCATGTCGCTTTAAATCCAGGCAGTGGACATCTGGGGAAGGATCAGATCTTTACAGAACGTTTTTGAAAGAGACAACAGAGCAAGCAGAATTGCTGCCAACAGGGAAAAGACAGAGCTAAAGCAGCAGAAACAGAATCACACAGGTGAGATCTTTATAGTGAAAAAGTTTCCTGAAGGATCTCTTCTATTAAGATGGGTGGTGTAGTAAAATGTATTTAGCAGGTGATTTCTACCTTCTTCCCTATAATGGCCAACATTGACATCTATCCATATACTGGTACTACCTGTGCCTTGGACACATAAAGATGGGAAGCCTTCTATGCTGTATTTCTCTTTGAAAACACAGGAGCTGTTCTGCATTCATGAAGATTCACAACAGTAGCATGCAACTCCTGAGTATGGCTTGTTTGGACCCATTCACTTCAACCTCACAACTTAAGAAACACGGTGAGTCCATTTCTCTTTGCACTAGATACTGTCAGAGAATAACAGAATTGTTAACAGTTTCTTCTCACAAATGCTGTACAGGGTGGAGGGAAGATAACACAATAGACCCATTGGAGGTTTTATTTTACATATTTAATAGCCTGTTGAAATAGTAATTGTGAGTATTGGTGCAGCTGCTTATTTGATTAACTTGGTCTTGTTCATTTGACATATTACACGTTGTACTCTGCAAGCAATGTCTCTTTCACTCTTGTTTAATTTATGGCTATGCTCTCTCCTGCATACCAGCACCTGTATGCCTGATTTCTCAGGCTTTAGGTCACAAGCTTATTTCCTTGCTAATCAACTCAGTGTTATGTTTTCCTACAACTGCTGTTTCCAAAGACATGCTAGTGATGACATATTTACTTCTCATCTTTCCACATCACTTTCATGCTCCAAGAATTGATTAAGCTACCACAGGCTGGCAAATAGTTCTAAATAGAGCAGACAGAATGACAGTGAAAATGTTTTGAGATTGGTTCTTTCTGACACACAGGACAAATGCTCAAGAAGAAGTTATTTAGGATAAGAAGTACTGTCTATAAAATATTGCAAACTAAATTTAAACTAAATGTGGAGATGAAGTTAAAGAACATGTTATAAATAAAACATACTTTTCCAAACATCATTTTCTGGCTACTGACTGTGGAAAGGAGCAGTGCCTTTCCAAGTGCTTTATGGTCAGTTTCCCACAGAGGTTATCAAGCTCTGATGCTGCTGGTTAATAGGTTGGAAACCAAACAACAAAAATAGACTTGGCAAAACCAAGGTATTTACCGACTTACGTGTCAGAAAGGGAAGAAGTAATTTTTTTTTGATGACCTAGAAAACTCAGTCCTTCACCCTCAAGATCAAACTGTACCAAGCACAATGCTCATGGCAACTTGTTTCTAAGTTAAAAGGTTTTAACTTTACTGATCTCTGCAGATTTTAAAATGTTAAAGATTATTTCTACAACATCCAGTTTTTGGGTCATTTATAAGTGATCACATCTTTAAAGAACCCTTTCATGACTCTGTGTGTGTGAATGTGTGTGTGCGTGCCTTTCTTAAGAAGTCCCAAGTGTCACATTCCTCAGTCCCCCATCCTCTCTGGGTGCTTATTTAATAACACACAGTCAGATTAGAGATAGCATCTGCATATGAAGGCAGAGCTTCTCTGCTTTTCTCTGCCTTCTGGAGACTTGAGGCAAAGAATAGTCAGTCTGCTGTAATTCTGAATTTAGCAGAAGATAATTTCTGCTAAATCAGGCCCCAAAGAAATATGAAAAATATCAAATCTCCTCTCTGTTTGGAATGAAATTACCATTTTTTAAAATGAAGTTAGCTAGTTGCAAAATCTAGTTTCTTCTTGAAACCACCACAGCTTACAGTGCACTGTGAAAAGTTAAAGAAAAAAAATTAAAAATCACACTCCTCTAAATCCTTCCAAAAAACAAGGAGGGAGAGCAAAAGGAAACATCATTGTATTTATTTCCATACACCTTAGTGTTCTTTCATATGTTTCATGTAGAAACAAACATATACTTCTATTCTACAAATAGATTTATATTACAGTACTAGCACATTGAAAGAAAAACCCAACCTGATGATTTTCTTTTTTTTAGTTTTCCTCAAGTGAATGAGATTCTTCTCTGTTTACTCTATTTAAAAATTACAGGCTCATCTGTAATTTAGCACAAAATTAAATGATACTGCTCTTTAATTTCAATGGTCTTTACTGAAAGACCCAAAGGCAAAACTCTGTCATATCTGCAGTGATATGGGTAGAAGTCCTGAAAATCTCAAAAACTGTCAGAAGGCTTTTTATTTCTAAAAAGTCTTTTGTGTTATACACTCTGTTCATTTTCTGGACTTCTACAATACCTGTTAATCTGCTGTATATATATTCAAGTTTGTAGGGATCTCTTTTACCATGTTACCATGTAATGATGGAAGTATGATGGCGTTTAACAGCATGAAAAAAAAATTGGACCTAATCTCCTAGAGAAAATGTGCTTTGTGGTTTTAAATGGTCCTATTTAAATACTTCTCTGTTCCAGAAATAACTGTGATTTTTAGACTGCCTTCCTAGGAAATTCAGTCATCCTGGGAAGTGGCATTTTATGCACTGTCAAAATACATTTTTCTGTTATCTAACTGTACTCCACTCAAGATTCAACTCATCATAACAAGATGAAAAGTGCCTCTTTAAATTAAAATTACAACAGCCAAAAAACCAGACAACAGATCTTTTAAAGGGTCATGCAGAAAACATAGACGAACAATAACCAGACAAAAATGAGACCTACACCTGAAATCATTGCAATTTGTTGACGATAAGTGATCCTAAAAATAAGCCACCCTCATCCTCAGCACATGATACATTATGTATCTTTGTGGATTATGAATAAGCAGTAGAAAATAAGAACATTACAAAGCAATAAACCAGTATCTATTAAATCTTAGCACAAAGAAGACGTTCTTTGGAAAGTTTGGTTGAGAGCATAAGTCTATATAATCCATCTCATCCTCTTGCTTATAAAAATGCAACCTGCTCAGCTGTGCTTTAAATGTAGATGAGATTAAAACCAAATTTAACTTTTTGTAAGTAACTGGTGACACACAAGTTCCAGTTTTCCAACTGATCCGTCCCACATTTTTTTTTCTAGCAACATTTATTGTTGCCATAGCTCAAACAGTAACTTCTCTCACTGTGAGGAAAAGGGGACAATTCTACTCTTGTGAGATCCCATTGCAGATTGTTTCCTCTGCTGTCCACACCTCCAAATAAAGCACAAAATGGGTAAAGCTGAATTGAAGGCAGAAGAATAAAAGAGTTCTTGAGGATCTGCTAACTAAAACTATTATCCCTTGTTATTTGGAACACATTCAGATGTTTGACCGAAGCACGGTTGCTTAATAATTAGGCAACTAGTGGAACAAGTTGCAGGGACCTCTAGAGAAACTAGTTAACAGGTGTGGTGGAGGAGAAGGTCGGAAATGTTGATGTGTCCCAAGTGTGATTCATTTGTGCTCATTTCAAATCCAGTTTTGCATAACGTTATACCAGCAAGTATAATGGTGTAACTAACGTGGACAGAATAGCTCAGAGGAGCTGAAGAACTGCAGGTGATAAACAGGGATGGAATGTGAGTCTGTGCCAATTCACTGATTGGACAGGGAGGAGCAGCAGTACTTTAGAGAAGACCTTTGTGTGTCTGTATGCATAGATATACACACATGCATTACATACTGCAATAGTTTGGGAAACTCTTTGTGAATAAATGAGGTTTGGGAAGCTTCATTTTTACCATCAGAACAGCTGCTTTTCCAAGTGTAAAACATTGTAAATACCAGTGAGAAGTCTGACAACATGTACACTTTTTAGAACAGCAAAAATTTAATACATCATCCAAACTGTAAAAAGCCAGGCCAATTTAGAGAAGAGTTAAATAAGATTAACTAAAGTGAGGTGAGGATTGTTTCTTCACAGTATTTTTAAGTTACCTGTAAAGAGCTGATACATTTACTTAGAAACTGAAAGCATAGGAAAAAGATTTCCTCTTAAGGGGAAAAAAAGAAAAACAAAAGAATTTTTACCAAAAGCTATTCTTCATGATCTGGAGTTAAAGTCCCAGAGAGGATGTGGTCTTTCCTGGTGGAATCTTTTGACATTAGAAAATGTTGATGAAAACAAAAGGGGGAATGCATGCATCACAAAAAGAACGAGTTAAGGAAGAGATGAAACGAAAATCCAGAAGGGTGACCATACAGCACTCCCTTTAGTAGCAAGCTTTTCAACAAGGGGAGCTTTGGGGCCATCTTGTGTACTCATTCCCTTTCATTCATCCATAGCAAAAATACATACTATGCAAATGCTAACAGGGGACAAAACTGACCTACAGTTGTCATGCAATTTCCATTCTTTTCCACTTTCCATGGCTATGCTAAATTAATATAAATGTTTCTGAGAGTGCTAAAGGAAAAAAAGATGTTGCTTGTTTAGACAATTTTAATGAAGGTCTAACCTTTTACATTAAACATCGGTTGCCTTCGTTTACTTTCTGGCAGCAGTTCATGTTTTCAGCAAAGGACACAATTTAGTGACCATATACCAGATTATTTAAATGAATGGTTCTAATGAGTTCTTTGAATAGGTTTCTCTAGGAAGTAAGCATGAAATTACTTTCTCAGTTGGGATTTTTTCACATATTTTAAGAAAAACATCCATAATCACTTTACAGAAAACACAGGCCTTAGCTGGTTCTAGCATTTCCATGCCTTTGCATGCTAATAAACCAGCTGTGTTGTGAGAGTGAGACACCAGAATAGTAAATTGATGTTTTAATATATTATTATTTCCTAAGAAACACCTTTTCCTATAGAAAAGGGGAAAACACTTTTCATTTTAACAGAATGGGACATCAGTTTATGTCTAAATAATGAAAAGATGTGAACAGGCCTGATATAGTAGACCTAAATTAAAAGGCTCCAAAACTAGACTGGATTATTAACTTATTAATACTCCTAAGAAAGAAATACATCGAAGTTCCACTGGGATAAACTCAGGTGAATTCAAAGGAATTTGAAATCACCAAGTAATTTAGCTTCAAAATTACTGGATTTGGTCCTTGGCTATTTGCTCTTTTTTGTGTTATTTACTGCAATATGAAGTGTTAATTTCATTCAAATAAACAGGATTGGGCAAAGTCTAAATACATTTACAACTGTCTTTAATGATGTCTTTCACTTCTGAACCAGCAGAGTGTTCTTTATATGATTGATCTATTTCTTTAAAAGTGGCTTTATGGTTTAGCGTGATTTAATTGACCTGATTTTCTCTATTAATTTTGTACATATACAAGTAACAGAACTGCAATGAAGATGCAACCTGAATAAGAGATTTTAGAATATTTAATCATCAGTATTTTGCCTCAGAATAAAATGTGTTTTTCCTATGGAATAATGTAGTAAAATGTGCCTGGTGTGGAAAGTCTGGTTAGTCGAGAGATTGTCCAAGCAGGGTTCCAACAGTTGGCAGTCTTTTCCTGAGTATAAAGTTAGTAAAGATATTCATTTGTGCAGAAGGTAACTGATAACTGATATAGTTCACTGGCATCTTGCTTTGACATTTTGTTTACTTTTTTCTGATTCCACTGTGATTTTTATGGCTTTGACTTAGTTTTACATATTGCTGTTTCTAATTTTGTTCTAACCTTCTTTATGGCTTCTGGGTGAAACCACTACAAAAATCCAAGGAAAATGCATCATCTCATTCTACATTATTCACTCCTCCTGCCCATGGAAATGTACTGTGGCTGAAAGAGATTGAATCTTAAGCAAACAGTTTGCTAAAACCTTTCCATGGCCTTTCATTATATTGCAATATAAGTATCTCCTTGTGTCAGTCATTACTTGATGATAGAACTATAGTCAAGGTGTGCCTTCTGAAGGCATCCTAATACAAATGCTGTTGTTTTTCATGGTAAGTTTTTTATCTCATTGTATAATATTTAACTACTAAAATACTTAGCAATCATTAGTATTAATAAACACCATTGTTAACTCTAAGCTCTAGAGTCTTTAGCATTAGCCAGATACACATCAAATGCTTAACAGGTACCTTTAAATACCTTCAGTATTGTTTAAGGAAAAGTCTTAAATTCTCTCAAGAGAATAGTGCTGTTTAAGTCCAAATACTATTCTTTCTCACTTAATAACAAACTCTTTGTTTCAATAAGACTAAAGTTACAACCAATTTGCTCCTACAAGATTGATCCTATTTGCAATACTGAATGTACCACTTCATAGGAAGAAGAGTTTATTTTACTATTTTAAAAAAATTTCTAAGATCAGCCAAAAAGGTCTCCACCTTAAAAGCGTGTGAGCATGCCACTTAGAAGCAGGCTGTGGCTATTTTATATGGTCTTTAAAGTGCTCAATAATCCCATAAAGTTTTAACCTTTATTTTATTGGTTCCTGTTACTTTGTGTGTTATATATTTAAAGCCAATGAAAAGATTTTTCATGAATCACGTGAATTTTTATTTTACTGTTCACATAAAAAAGCTTTGTAATACCTTTTAGTACCTCAATTTTGTGTATGAATTATATAATTCTCAGCAGGCATTATTCTGAACTGTAGTTTCTGGACCAGAAAACCATGTTTAAATCACTCTGGGCATTAAAATGAAATGGGTAAATGACTTGACTGCACGGACTGGCAGGGTCATCCTGCAGCAGAACACAGTTATGAAATCAAGTATTAGTATGTCTTTAATTGTGAAGTGGGGTAAAAGTTATTCAAAGGGGATATTTTATTTACTTTTTTAAAAAATCTTTTTAATAAACCAAAACCAAAAAAGTGAGGAATTAAAATGTGGAAGGTATAAAATACTCCATCAGCAGCCAAACCTTGCAGGGGCACTTCAGTTTTCGTGCAGAAGAGGTAAAGCTTGGTGAAAGGCTTTCTAGCTACAATAATGAATGAAGTCACCCTAATTAAGATTACTAAATTTTTCAGTATCCTTTACTTCTATGAAGCATTTTTTAAGTTTCAAAAAATTCTAGCTTCTCCCCAGATAGTTCAAAGAAATCACAGACGTTTCTCAGACAAAAATCTGATGCCAAATAGAGGCTGCAACTTGACCAGGCCTGTCGTGTTAATGCCAATGAAAGCCAGTGGGTAAAATGACAGCAAGCTTCTCGTCGAAAGGGAATCAGTACTGCTCTACAAATAAGAAGCAAATGTTTCAGAAAGTTTTAGAGTGTTTGTAAATAGTTCTCGTTTGGGAATTCTTCTCTCAGACCGTAATATGAGACCCTGAGATTAGCTCAGTTGGTCTGAGCATGGTGCTGGTAATACCAAGGTTGTGGATTTGATCCCTGCTCAGGCTATTCACTTAACAGCTGGGCTTGATGATCCATGTGGGTCCCTTCAGACTCAGATTATTCTGTGATTCTGTGAAATGTCTTGGTTTTTTCCTCTTCTAAAAAGCACAAGCCAAACACAATTGCACACTAATTTACCTGATAGCTTGGCAATTAGCACCAGTCAGAAACCATTAAAATGAAACAGACCAATAAAATGACGCAATAAGGAAAGTTATAGATAATAACAGATAATGACAACTACTATTAACAAACTGATGCAAACAGTCCACAGGACATCCATGGGAGCCGTGGCCAGTGCTCCCCATTCCCAGCAGGGCACAGCAGAGGGGCAGTGTGAGGCTGGGGAAACCTCTCTGGGCCCCCTCTCCATTCCTCCCCTCCAGGTGTCCACCCTGCTCAGGCACTTACCTTCCTACCACCCAGGGCCTCGAAGTGGCTCCGCAGCTCCTCCACAGTGACAGGGACATGCTCCATCAGCTGAGGTCCACCTAGGGTCTCCTCCTTGAACACATCTGCCCTCCTGCTGTCTGATGGCATCTTCTCCAGGGTGATCTTATCTGGCACAAGGGATGGTGGGGCTGGAGAGTGCTGGAACATCAGGCCAGGTCTTGTAGCATTGGCAGACTCCCATCTCTGCTTGAGGAGCTCCACGGAGCCCTTCTGCAGGGGCAAGTCTGCCAGCTCCAGCATGCCCTGCCAATGCAACATGTGCCTGGGGTCAGAGGCCAGCGCGTGGGGCCAGCAGAGGCCACCATGGAGTGGCTCACAAGCCCTTGTGGGTTGGAGGACAGGCCAGGACACAGGCTGGTGGCTGGGACAAAAGCCACTTCCCAATGGAAGATGCTAGATCCAGTAAGATCAGATCCAGTAAGAGTCAGTGAAAGGGTTCACTGTGTTCATACAAGAGGAATATGTGAATGACAGAGTGAATTAAGGTGCTGTTCAGACATTTTATTCTTAAGCTTGACAGCAGAATTACTGTCTATTGTGAATGGAAAAGCGGTATGCATGGAGTTAGTAAGAATTCCAAACAAAGTGGGGTTAATGAATGAGTACCTGGTAATCAGTGTGTGCTGCATGAAAGGTGTTGTGACAGGTGACTGCTGATTTCTTTAAGACCTGATACAGCTGTCTGTGTTGTGGGTTGAGTCGCAGCATTCTAAAACAGCTGGGAGACAGAAGGGCTACTGCATTAGCTGAGAGAGTGCTTGGGTAGCCTGGAAACACAACCCAGGGCAGTTCACCTAATTGCACTGTAACTCTTGTCAGGTAAATTGCTAAGTGTTGATATCCAACCTTTCTGATCAGTTGACTGTGCTCACAAAGACTTATTCCGTCTTTCTTACAGTACGCTTGGGAAGGAAAATTGCCATTCTGTAATTTTGCACCAGTTGATGAAATCTGCTCCCCTTTTCCTGAAATCAGCTCCCAATAGGTTTGATTTTGATGTTTTCTGCCCTGTAGCAAATACTCAAATGTAAGTTTTCACATCTTATTCTAAACGAGATTTAAGTAAAAAGAATGTGAATTTAAAATAATAAAGAGAAAGAAATGTTATCAAGAACTGAGTCCCAAATAGTAACTAAAATACCAATTCATTAGTCCCTTTCTTTTTGAAAAGGGATTCTTGTGTGTGTGTAGCTGTCCTTTCATATGCCTATGTTTGATGGAGTTTAATTTAATCTGCATTGTTGGGAGTGGGACTTGGGGGTTTTTGAGTAATTTTTTAATCAGAATTAGTGTGGTCTGTAATATTTTACTTAGGAGTAAAAACCACAGAAGTGCTGGGTATTTGATCTACTCAAAGAATAATTCTAAAAGGAGACTTCAAGGTCTGCCTTTCTTGAACAATATGAAGAGTTTCTAGGCTCACAGTTTTCACCTTCTGTACAACAGAAGTTGGCCCTAGACTTGTTTCTCCTTTAGTTTTTTGGCAGAACTATGTTCTGATTATGGTTAACATCCTGCTAGTTTTCCTTAACTGACACAAGCTGTCTCCCAAACCCTTCCTGCAAGCAAAAGAGTGACATCCTTCCTTCCCCTACCTCATCCATCAAAGTGCCTGTTCCATCGAAGATCCTAAGTGGGTCTGGCTTCTGGCCCAAAATGAAGAACAGCTGTTAAATTCCCTACTTGCAAGAATGTTCATCCTAATTCACAGCTGTGGGTTAGAAATACTCCTGATATACACTGCATCTAAGGATTGACTCTAGACTGTGGAGCAGGCTTTTCCTAGTTCACTTGAGAGTGCTTATGAAATACACACATTCTCCTATATTTTGCTTCATTGCTGGTGGGTCCTTTTGTTGGTTTCAGTAATTTTCAGGGTATGCGTTATGCTGTCTTGCAAAAACAATCTGAAGTGCACCTGCTTCCCTCTTGCAGTTCTCAAAATACTGTGAACTCACTGTGGTAGCTTCTTTTACTCTTCACACTCTAGTGTGGGACCTATGGCTGATAGACAATGAATAAAATGAGTATTTGCTTTGTTCACATGCATGAGTTGGATGAAGGCAAATTGCATGGAAATTCAGTAGTTTATAAAATTGGATCCCTACTCCAAAAGAGAGATTTCATTATAACATCTGCAATCATGGAGGAATAAATTTGAATGTAGACCCAAACTTGATTTTCAGTCACTTTCTAAAGATGTGTTTTAATGAAAGTGTACCTCTGAAACTTGGGGGAGGAGGGGAGAACCAAAACCAAAAACCCATACCAGGTTTGGGTGTGTTTAGAGGTCATTTGAAGTTTTCACATTTTTATTACTGGTGTCTCTGATCTTCTGATTTCTTTCCCTACTTGTTCATAGTAGTTTCAACCAATGTAGAATACTAATGGTAATTTATATCAAGTAAAATATTTGAGGAGTACTGGATATCTAGGATTGTCATTTATTTCAGTTGTGTCCTGAGCTTTTTAGTGCCTTATCCCTTCTGAAAATGTAGGAAGAAAATAGAGGAAATGAGAAAAGCACTGATTTTGAATTTGACCTAAATCATTATTATAATTTTGTACTGGTTCTGCTGGTTGTAGTTTTTAACTTTTACTGTCCCTCTGTAAAATTATTGTATTTAAGTGACAGGGAGAACAGATACTGTTGCTTTTATCAAGTATCAGAGGTTTTTTTTCTTTTGTGTCTGCTGTTTTTGACTCTCAGCTGTCTATATTTGTCCTCTGGCCTATTTATTTCTCCCTCAAACTTATCTTGATTTATTATCTCATAGTGACAGTAGATTATTACATTATCCAATTAGCTGAAATAGAGGCAAATTGGTGGGTCTGTGACTATGCTCTTCCCAGGAGATGCATAATAGGAGCCCACCCATGTATGGGACTGGTGGCAGGGCAGAACTTAGTCTGTTACAGTCATGGTTTCAGTCCTATTGCACCTGCTCATAACAGGTAAGAACCCATAAAAATGAACAACATATTTAAAAAATTATTAATGTGATAGGATAAAGATTTTGGTCAGATTAAAATTCTGCAGGGAGCATTGTCCTCTCATTTTCCTTGGTTTGGAGACTCACGTGTGCTTGTGGCAGAAAGTGATGTGTTAGAAAAAGGAAGATTGCAGTATGAAAAAATTATGTTAGTGAGCAGTCATTCTGGCAGAAATGGATGGTGGACATTTTGTGAAGAAAGTACCTAAAATGCTATATAACCATTAAACGTAGGTCTTTGTGAATGCTACCTATAAACCTTTCACATTAATGTGTTTGTTTTATGAGGCCAGAGATAGTGCAGGATTCAAACACTGCAGTCAAAATGTAAGTTTTCCTTTTTTTGTGTTACTTCTCTGGAATCTTTTGAATCTCTCTCCCACCAATTTTGTAAGAGGCTTACAGTAATTCTTTATTTCATGTTATAAATGTGATAAATTTATACTTTACTTGAACAAATAGCTCTGGGAAGGGCTGTGGATTTTGTGGACTCATGAATTGCAGATATCCAGTAAACGTCAGGATTTTTTTAAAAGCAGAAGTTGCTGATAAATCTGTCTTCACAGTAGGATATTGAATTGGTATTGGTTTTCTTCACTGTAAATGAGATATGCCCTCCTTTACTGTTCACAGACTGTGTATTCTTTTAGTAGGTGAACATATGCATTCAAGGAAAGAGCTGTTGAGGAAAACTCTATCAGTTCTGCTGTGTTCTCCTTTGCCAAAATGGCAACCTGCATTTTCATCATATTCTTGCTATCTTAAATGTTTCTTACATGTAAACTCTTTCATTTGTTCACTAGCGAAGGAGTAAATAGAAATTATAAAAATAGGAAACTGATACTTGTAGAACTATTTGGAATAGGGTTGCTTGTATCCCCATGGGATGATACCATCATGGATATTGTACTGTTAAGTCCTCTCCTAGCTTTAGAAAACTTTCTGTTGTCAAATAGCTGGCATTTGCTATGTTGAGCTGGATTTCCTTCTCAATTTAAAAAACAACCCAAAAAAACCAATAAAAAACCCCGAAAAAACAAACCACAACACAAAAAGAATCTCACACCAAAAACCCCAAAAATCTCTCGAGGACAGGATTTGACAAGTCCTTTTCATGGTCTGCCATACTACTTCATCCAGCTCTTGTATCTGAGACCTTCCTTTCTGTCTCACCCTGATTCCAGTTAATCTTCACTGTCAGGAATCCCTGGCATGAGGCTCCATAGGACATCTTGGGATAAATGATGAAAGAACAACACATTCCAAATGAAGACTGTGTATCATTCAACCCAGTGTTTTTCCCAAACCGCTGAAGAATAACCCCCAGGATCCAGAGGAAGCTACAGTACAACAAGCAGCTGACCTTTTACTTTATGGCAGTTCTGAGAAGGGACGCAGAGGGGTAAACAGGTTATCAGTGTCTGCCTAAATTCTCCACTAAATCTAGTTAAGAATACAATAAAATAGTTCAATTGGAAGGGATTGACAGCAGTCATGTAGTCCAACTGCAATATTCACTGGCCACATTTCTAAATGATCTGTCTTCTGCTAAGGACTATCTATATGTGCACACAATAGCTGAGCACGTTTCTGACACCATTGCTTGAAAAGCTTGTAATTTTTTCTGCAGGTAAGCAGAGCCTCCAGTATCTGTAACATTTCTTCATTTACATTTCAGACAATTCTTAACAAAAGCAACTCAGACAAGTTTATGAAGAGCTAAAATAATTCTTCATTATTACAAACTGTAAAGCAGTTCCAAATTCCTAGTTATATTTTGAGAAAATACATTATTTGGGGCCATTGTTTAACACGCCAACCTTTGTCCTGATACAAATATGCATAGATAAATAATACAACTTTAAATGTTGTTTCAACTTTGAATTATGACAGACCCTGTTCTACCTAGTGTAACAAGGTTTCAGTAATTTAAGGCAAATCACACTGAAACATTAATTTCTTGTATCTTACCAGCAAAATCAACACATTTTATAATCTAATAAGAGAGGACTAGAAAGTGCATAATTCAAATTCATGGGATTGAGGAAGGACATCTTATTATTTTTCCTTTTATCCCACCATTCTCATTTATTTATGGGCAGTATCAGGCCCCCCACTATACAGCCTATTTACAAAAACAAAACAAACAAAAAAACCCAAAAATTGCATATTTGCACTGAGTTTCTTACCGTTGTGTTCTTCTCTGTCAACTTTTCCAGTTGTGACTCTGCTGTGCTCATTGTGTGTGTATTTAAAGGAAGATAATTTTAAACATTCTCTAGTTTGTTGGTCTAATTTGACTAACGAACATGAGGCTTGATAGACACACGTCTGATAGTAGTTACAAGACACCAAATCTCTTGCGTGCTTGCGTTGCCAATGTATTATTTAGAGAGGCATGGAGGTAAGGTATGCTTTCTGCCGTGCCTCTGGCTGTGCTGTGTGTGCTCACCTTACACTGCTTAGCACTGGCAAAGGCTGCAAGTAACAGCTTTTGTTTCGGTGCTCTTTGGCGGAAAACAAAGCACATTCCAATAAAAAATTGTTGGTTCTTAAGTACCTCGGAAAGGTTTGGAGAGAAAGTACAATTGGTAAGTCATAAGTCAAATGGATAATAAAGTACTATGTCTATTGGTATTATTCAGACCATCTAAAGATACCACATTCCAATGCAGCTGGCTTTCTTAATAATAAACGTAATTGCTTTAAAACAATTTCATTGTGGACCAAAAGTGCAGAGTATAAATCATACAGGAAAAATGTTAGAAGGGTTTTCGAAGATCTTCCACTCCCTTTCGCTTTTTTTATCTGCTGTGTTCCAGGGCTGTTACTCTGTCTTTTCTCTCCCCTCCTGTCCCAACTTCACATCTGTCACAATTGCATGTCAGCAGGTGAAGACTGTGGTCAACAGATGCTGCCTTTTGACATTTACCCACCTCTGTGGACAAACACAGCTGAATTCTGGTTTTTTTAGGCCACTGACCCAGTGGAGAGCCATGTGCTACTCAGCACAGCCATCCTAGCCTCCAGAACTCCTTTTCCAAGGACACCAGCCAAGAGGATGCATGCAGGGACAGAAGATGTTCTGGAACCTCTCCCCAGGTTGGTGTCCTTAGGGACATATTTTTGGGTGGGTGGACGATGCAGTAGATAATAAAAATACCCACACATAGGCAGCAACTGTTTTTCATTGTTACTCTCGATTACTTGGCTAACTTCAGGTTCTCTCACACAGCCAGCTGGGCAGGAGTAAGTGTTCAGTCAGCTCTGGCATGCTACACTTGATTATCTTTTATTTACACTTGTTTTTCTTTCTGTAGTGTAATTGAAGCTTTTTTTTAAGCTTTGACTTTCAGGCTAAAGCTCCTTGTCCAATAAAAGTTTAAAGGTACTTCAGTGAAGTAAAGGGTACGCTAAGAGTACCCTCTTGTTTCCACTGTTGTGCCACATTTTTTGTAACTCATAAAAATGATATGAAATCTTACTTTAAAAACAGAAGACCACAAAATATACAGAAAAAAAAAATTATTTAAAATACCTAGAAAGCTCTTTCAGTTTTCCCCCATACCTTTGAAATAGTGACAAAGCTTATACTGGAATAAAACTTACTAAGCTGCAAGTTGATTATATGTGACTCATACTTCAGTCTAGTGTTTAATGAGAGGTGGTTAAAAATCTGTGTGCAGAATCTCCTCTTTCCTGCCCTTGACAGTTATATTTACTACTTTGTAGTTAGTACACAGACTTGCCAAATCCCTGTGCAGGTTTTTTCCCCTCTCTCAAGTTTGATCATGGCTAAATGACTACAAGGCAACAGGGAATTAGGCCTCTAGTTTCATGGTGTGTTTTAAACTGAAGGTTCAGAAAGCTCATGGCAAATATTGCTGAGTGTGAAATCCCTGTTCTGACCCTCATCCATCTCACTGCTACACCTCCATAATTTCTATGCACTCCCCTAGCTCTGTCCTTGTGAATGATAGAATGCTCCTATATACTTTTAAAGCTCTTGTAACTGAACAGTCTGACTGGAACTACAGAGGAACTTAAGCAATTTGTTGCATTTAGCTTTTGTTTAAGAAAATCTGTTTAATCTCTTATATTTTTTAAAATTAGGATTATGTTTTAAAATAAGAATTTTCTTGATCGATGTCTGCTTTCCGTCATTCCTGATAAGTGTTCAAGCATAGATGTTGTGAGGCTATTTGAAGTACACTTCAGTCCTCTGAAAGTAGCTTTCTTGGTTAACCTGTTCTTAGCAAAAGTGAAATTGGAGAGAAATCCTACACAGACGTCTTTGCTTCTATAGAGAACCAGGAAAAGAAGTCGGAAGTTTGTAGCTATAATGACATAACCTGAATTACAGCAACTTGGTCCTCATGGTTATGATTAGAGGTGATCCAGAGATGCACGTTACCTATCTACATTAGTGTAACATCTGTTCTACATTTGTATTCAGCTGACAGCTAATAAATGTCCTTGGGAATATATTGCAGGAGGAGGGTGCACAAAAAAACCCATTTTAATGTTGCGTTTTAACAAAAAAACCCTTACACTTGAATTTAAATAAGGAGTTCTGAGTGAGATGATCTATTTCAAAGTAGGATTCTGGGGTTGTTTTCTACAGAGATAGAGCCAGTGAAATGGAAGTAAGGAGTTTATAACCTCATCGCTGTAGTGTTGCCTTTCCCTGGTCTTAAAATTAAGAACCAAACACAGTTTAAGGGAAAAGGGGTTTTTACGTTGGTGTTTATTTAAGGACCCTTAAAGGTGCACCACTTTGTCCAGGTGGAATGTGCCAAAATGCACCCCGAAATGCACCCCAAAATGCACCCCAAAATGCACGTGCAACTGACGATAGATCACTTATACAATTTACAGGCCTTGCAAATGAACATATCTATCAAAGATTCCCCAATGAGAGGCTCGGAGAACCCCCCCAGTCCCGAGGAATCCCCCCCCTGATAAGCCTATCTTAGTTTACAGGATGTTCTAGGGAAGACCTTGGTTTCTCAGGATAGCATAGGTCTTTCTGGCCTCCGACTGCGAGGCCTCCAGGATGTTTGGTCTCTTGGCTTAATGGAATATTGGGTCTCAGCTAAGTTATCAGACTTAAGGAATTACAAGTATGCATGCTGAAAGCACTGGGGATACATAAAAGCTGTATAAAAGGTATATATAAAAAAAGGCAAAAATTTGTCATGGCATCAGTAGCCAGTGTTCTGGGAGCCCTGAACTGCAGCCACATGTGACTGTCATGGCTCCATCTGGGCAGGAATATATGAATCAGCACAGAAAGCAGTATCGTTTGGTGAACTTGTGAGCAGAGCAAGCCTTGGCAGCGTGCGCTAAATATCTGGGTGAAATGACCGGGGTTATGGTATGATTCACTCAAATTGGAAAACTTTAATTGGCCAGTTATTTTCAAATGGAAAAATTGCAACTGGCTAGCTTGTAGGGAAAAATGTGTTATGACTATGTTAATAGTAATCCCACTAGTATAATTCACTGAAAATAACCCTTATGTTATTTCAAGAGACAGTGGCATCCATTAAAAACACAGCTGATTACAGTGGATGGTCTAACCCCTCTAACTCTAGAGACCAGAGCTCACTGTGCTTAATCACTAACTCCCCATTATAGAGAAAAATATTTAGGATGCCTTAATTCTGCATTTAACATCTCTCAGGAATGGCTGGTGAAATGCCGAATGACATTCTTTTCAGCATGATGGATTTTTTTCTTAATACTGCTGTATCTAAACCAGAAGGGAGTTCCACAATGAGGGGTCTTGAAACAAGTATATTGTAGTTACCTCAACTGTCTTTCTGAGACTATCCTGAGAAAGATTTCTGGTCAAATTTTCCACATGAAAGACAGTATTACTAATATATATTGTTTAACTTACTTCTGTTCTTCTAATAGGCATTGTTTGCCATGTGCCTTCATAAGGGAAAACAAAGGTTTCAGTGGAGCAGTTGTTGCTATTTTGAATATATGAATATTTATTATTATTACATTGCATTATTATGATGATGAGCATGTGAATATGTCCTGGAAGTAAATGTATCTTGCATTTATTTTCCCTGTAGTTCAGCATGTGGGAGCTTCAGTGCGTTACAGAGTCTGGTATGCTGGAATCAATCAAGACAATTGTAGCCTTGGTTGTCAGTTTTGACAGTACTAAACAATTTGAAAATGACTGGGTGTTTTCAAATTTGATACTATGTGTGAAACAGAGATGAAGAAAGTCCCACTTTTTTGGGGGAAGCAGAGATCAATGTGGACAGGCCGTGAGCTGACCTAAGCAACTCACCAAAGCTCAGTAAAAAGACTAAGACAGGCTAGTCCAAGTGCATTGGGTGACATCCAAGCAGTAGAAGAGTGATCTGAATGAAGTATTAGTTTCAAGACAGACCTTAAAGACAAAGTCAAGAAATAAAATGAGTGCTAAAAGGCTGAAGCAGTACTTTGAGATACTTGGTGGGCAGACAAAAGGTGTATAACCTGACCAGTAGAGAGAGTACACATGGCAAAACGTACCTAACACTCATGTTAAACAAAATATTGATGATACAGAGAAGGCATATCTATTGTTGGCCATGCTTGTTTTAGGAATGAGATTTTTGTATCTTAATGTTAAATGATTAAAGGTACATAAGTTGATCCACTTTTGCTATCACTACACTTAAACGTAGGGAAACAACCTCTGACATGAAGAGAAGGTAAAATCTTGGTATGGATCATGTCAGAATGGAATCTTTTAAAGTATGACAAGGTTATTAATTTTTTCTCTCTTTTATACCTGATTAATCTTTTAATCTCATCACTAGGGCTTTATGGCTTGAGAGTGTCCACATCAGTGCCTGGGGTCTTCCCTTGTTCTCTCCTAAGCACAGAAATTTTCCCACTGGGAATACTGAGTGGAAAAAGATGTTTTTTCCTTATAAGTGTGAGGTAGGGTTGGGGATTGGAGGGGGATATTATTTTTTGCTTTTGTTCCTCCACAGAACAGTAGGAGCACTGTAGTAAGATATACTTTCAGTGAAGTTTTATGCCCAAGAGGCACAAATAGGTCTGTGATGTTACTATTTCATCCTGTAAGCACAAGGCCCTGCAGAACCCACAAAAATAGGGAAGTAAATAAAATATGAGACGTGTGAACCTGTGCTGTCCAATGTGGACTTACGGACCTCATAGAATAGGATATTGCTATAAATGTCTGCATATCTCTCTTTACAAGTGCTTGCAAAAGGTTAAGGGTAAAGACAAATGGAAATGAGTTAAGATAGACATTGTCTCTGATTGACACATTTTTGCTTATTTACCTCTAAGATCCACCAGAGCTGGGCATAGTACTCCAGACATGGTCTCTTGACAGCAGAGTAGGGGGCACATCAACTTACACAGGTTTCAGATAGACTAAATTATGTGCTTTTTCTTTAACTTCTGAAATATTCAATATTTTCAACTTACAACTGCAAAGAAACTCCAGTTGCTTTGTAGTGAATTGTCTAAATAAAATTTAAGAGTATAAAACTAAAGGGTATTCTGAAGGGGAAGGTGATGAGAACATGCAGATAACTCATATCTGCTCCTCTGCTAGCTGTGTCAGAAAACTACAGCCCTTTTCCAAAGTAATAAGCTTAACAAAGATAGGCCTTACCGTAGAGTCAAGGAACAGGTTTGTAGCCTCAGGATTGGCAAGCAATGGCTTAGAAAAACAGGTGTTATTTAACAGATTTAAGTATTCATAATGCCTGGTAGCTTTTAGGTTTTAAAGTAGCCTGAAACAGCTTTGGTCTACTGCTTTACTTCTTTTTCAGTCTTATGAATGTATTTTCTATGGTCTACTTGAAACACCATTGCAGGATGCCTTTACCTTCTGTCAGGATGCTCTGCAAGGAACCTCTCTGTCTTTTGTCTCCATTGGATTTGCAAGAGCACTATCAGAAGGACATGACAGCATTTACTATCTCATATAAATAAATCTCTGCATCAAGACTGCTTGCTTCTGTCATCTCCTTGTCTTTGGGCTACACTTTTCACCCTGTGAGATTTCATTACTAATAGTAACAGAAATAATTGGTTTTCTTCTGGAGGAGATAGTGGCAATACTGTCCAAAACTCTGAAGAGAGAGCAAGCATTTTTGATACTTCTTCAGATGTATTGCTGACTAAACAGGGGAAAAAAACCCCAGGAGACCTCATCTTTCCACATAGCTTTTATGAAGCACTCGAAGTAAAAATTAAGCTAGAGCAAAACACAGTATTCTTTTTATTGTATTTGCCTTCAGAAGCATCTGTATTATACTGTTCAGGTTTCAGTTATGTGCACAGTCAGTAGCTGTACAAAATTAGTGAATCTCATGAAATAAACTCAGCAAGAAGTTTTCAGGCAGTGATTATGACAAGTTTTACAGGTCAGAGTATCAGGCATATGTAATGGGGGTTTTATAAGTAAAAAATGCAGGAAAGTGGGCACTTCAAATACCATTATCAATGAAGATAACAATACCAGCAGCTTTTAACCTGGAGGAATTCTGCTGAGGAGTGAGCATGACATCATGTAACTGAACAGAAAAAGCCACAGCTAAATCAACTGCAATGCGGAGTAAAACGCATACAAATCATTAATTTGTTCTGTTGTTGTTGCTGGTGGGTTTTATTTACCTTTCACTCTCTCTCCCTGTAAACTTTCCACTTTAGTGGATGAGATATAGGTAAGTGGTAAAGAGTAGTACTGGAAAATAAAATGTAATTTGCATTTTTATTTCTTAATCTGTGTTGTGCCTAGAAACATGAGCTTACAAGTCCAACAATAAAAAGAAGAAATTAAATATTCTCATCTTTCTTTGAACAGTTTGGAGCCCTTCTAGTGCACTGTTTTAATTTCTTGTCCGAGCAGAGAGGAGGATTAGACCTTATAGTAAGGACAGAATGGTTGTAGAGATTGTCCTTTTTATTGGCTTGCTCTGATTGTTTAAATGTGACTGTGAGAACTGTAAAACCTTTCTTTTATATTTATCTAAAACAAATTGTTCCTTCATTTTATTTAGCTGTTGGGGGGTCACATTGCTCACATTGCAACTACAACTTAGGAATGCAAATGTAAAATCTTGTGTTGATTCAGTATGAATGCTTGTTATGACGCTCTCTCATATAGAGGTACACTGCTTTTTATTGAAAATGTCAGTTAAAAGCAGGTTTACGTTTCACTTGTGACTCGAAGTACCAACACGAGTAAGATATTTTAACAAGGGTTGGGTTTCTTTGTTTGGTTTTGCCTGCCCTGGTGAACCTTGAACTGATGCACCTACATTCTTGCAGCTAAATATGTGAACTACTAACTTCTCTTCACTTATTCTTGATGATTTATGCGAAATGAAATTACGAGTTTTACCACGTGATGCCATACTGCTTCTTCCAAAAAGCTGAAATGGTAACTGGCTTTTCTCTAGAACCAGAGCAATCCCACCACCCTGCCCATTAAGAGGAGTGTTTCCTGGGCACAAAGGCATTGAGTTTAATTTGCTTCATTACTGAAACTATCTCAATGGAAGTGGCAGGGTTTGTGGTGTGCACCTTCTAGATGGTCATGGTGGGGGGCTTATTTGTTCACTAGGTCTTTCCATTAAACATGTGGGAAGATATTTGGATTGAAGTGCCACTGAATTCACTTTCCTGCCTCTGAGGCATTTTACCTTCTTTCACCTTCTTCCTCATTGAATAATTTCATCATGAGTCACAGTATATTTGTATGCTGGCAATGCTCTAACAGAGGACCTGATTTCCAGTATATGCAATAACGTACAACATTTTTTTTCTGAATGAGATTAATTTACAATTTGCAACAGCTGCTTCTACTCCTCTCAATTAAGCCTGATGTGCCCTTATTTTCAAGAAAGGCAATCATAATTTTTGTAATCTGTCTTTTAATTCATAGGGACAATGACTTCTTACTTCTTGACTTAAGACAAATTATTTTGTGATTACTAATCAAAGTTATGGCTAATTGATTTTTGTTAGCTCACCAAAGAAATATTAATTCTCTACAACCACAAGATAATGAAGGTGCTAGGAAGGGAGAAGGAGCATGTGCTCTGTGAGCTCTTACAGAAGAGCCTCCCGAGGAAGAAAAGGACAGTGCTAACAGGAGATGGTAGTCCTTGGGCGTTACATGTGTTTAGAGCCAGCCATAGAAGACGTGATAGTGCTCTCTGGTCTCTGCTTGCACAGAATGAATATTTCTTTGGGACCTGGAGGTAGAGGGAATAGTGAGCCTGTCCTTTTTAACAGCATTTAGGTCATACTCTTTTAAGCAGGTCATGAAATAATATCCAGAGTCTCATTAATTTTCTGTAAGACCTCCCACCTCACTGACTCAGTGCAGTGACTGTATAGGCTTGAGTTAAAATTGACTGGATGAGTGAACTCATTTGTAGGGCCTCACAATCTGCTCTTTGGCATTTTTACTGCCAGCCCATGGTATTTTGCTTTCAACTCCCCTTCTGTATTGGAGGAAAATAATTTTTATAAGAATGTGAAGAGTTTTCTGCAGTGTGTTAATAACCCCAGTGGAGCCAGTAGTCCTGTTGGGATTCAGAATTCTTTTAAAATGTGAGGACTGTTGTTTAGAGTGCATGGAGACATCATTTCAGACATTAGCATTACTTTTGCTATTAAAAGGAAATGTAAAAAAAGTATTAAAAAGTATTAAAAGGAAACCTTAAAAATAGTCCAAGAAGAGTTTAATATCAGGATTGGGATTTTTAGCATGCATCAAAGCTTCCTTTCTGGCCCTTCCTTGCCTTCCCAAACCATGCAGAGCAGCAGCAATATTCTTCTGAGGCAGCTGTGCTTTGAGCATGTCTCCTAATCCTTGTCATCTGTGGCAGGCAGTCCCCACCACCGTGCCTATTTTATTTATTTATTGCTGCACTCCCTCTTTAATTGGAAAAACAAAATGTTTGGATTCCCGCAAATCTATTACAGAATACTGATTTCCTTGTTTTCTCTAATGAGGTTTAAGTTCAGAGTGTTTTTTCAACAAGGAGACTAATAGGGAGGAAAGTAAATAAGGAAAAAGTAATAATTCTGTCAGTATGGCTTTCCTTTCAGCTCAAGTTGTTCATGGGCTGGGGTAAGCAGCTACCTGAGGATTGTGGCAGGGAGAATACACCAGAGTATTTATCTTAAGAATTTAAAAATAGAAGTCTGGCTTGCAGAACACAATAAAGCTTTTAAAAATGAAAGAGACCTAAGGCATTAATATGTAATATTTTCAGGTGAATTTGGTAATTTTTATTATGTACTCCTAGTCCTGTATTTGTGTGACAACTGTTTGTCCTATTAGAGGCTGTTTTGGTTTAACCCCAGCCAGCAGCCAAGCCCCAGGCAGCCACTTGTTCCCTGCCCCACCAGCAGGATCAGGGAGGGAACTGAAGGGTAAAAGATACAGAACACAGGGGTTGAGGTATAGACAGTTTAATGTCTAAAGGAAAAGCTGTGCACACAAGCAAAGCCAAGCAAGGCACTCATCCACCAGTTCCCATGGGCGGGCAGGTGTTCAGCCACCTCCAGGACAGCCAGGGCTCCACCACATGTGATGGTGACTTACAAGGGAAGACAAATGCCATCACTCCAAACATCCCCCTTTCTCCTTCTTCCTCCAACTTTATATGCTGAGCATGGCACCATATGGTGTGGGATAGCTCTTGTGGTCAGTTGGGGTCACCTGTCCCAGCTGTGTCTCCCCCCAACCTCCCAGGCACCCCCAGCCCCCTCGCCAGCGTGGCCGTACAAGGAGCAGAAGGGACCTTGGCCCTGTGTAAGCCCTGCTCAGCAATAACAAAAACATCTCTGTATTATCAGCTCTGTGTTCAGCACAGCCCCCTACCAGCCACTGTGAAGAAAATTAACTCTACCCCAGCTGAAACCAGCACATGGGCATAGTCTGTACCAACAGTCAAGGATGTGCAGATTTTTAAATGAAAAACTCCTACCAGCTTAGCCAGAGGATATGAGATATGGAAGGCCCTTCCCCTACTCACACATATGGGGCCGCCCTTGTGTGGCAGTGCTGCTGTTTTGTGCAGGTTGCAGCTTGCAGCTCTTCTGGTGACTAGGGGCATGACTGACCGCCCTGCCCCCCCGCCACAGGCAGCAGCACATCAGCAGGGGATCCCCCATGCCAGCATACAGGGAGGCTGACACTTTTGACTGCAGTATTCCCCACATGGGAAGCCAGAAGCCTTTTTCTGTAAGGATTGTTTGTTTTCAGTGTACATTATCCAGCCAGACTGGGATGGAGAGTGATTTAGTATTTGGCTAAGGGCTTTGATATAAATGACACATGTAAGAAGACAGCCATGAAGGCCCTGGGTACAGGGCGCCTCATCCCCTCCCGTCTGTACAGGTCCCAGCACCTCATGCTAAAGCCATTCTGTCACCAGTGACTCCCAAAATAGCCACATCTGCAGAGCTGTTGGGAAGTTGGGACTGTTGTCAGCCCAGAAGTTCTGTGCTTTTAAATGCAGAGTGTTTGAGTGGTTTAAAATTAGTTCAGTGGAACTGTAATCAGAATCATTTATATCTATGTGAATAAGTACTTTGCAAGGCTTGACAGCAGTTGGGCCACTCTAGGAGCAGCTAAAACCCAAATCTTCTAGGAGCAGTGTGTTCTTTTGTAAGCTCCCTGCCCTGGAGACTGTGTCTGTAAAGAGCCTGGTGTAAAACTGCTGTGAGCTGCCTTGGAGTTTCTCTGATTTGATGTTGCTTTTGTAAAAAAAAATTAAATCATAAAATGAGATCAATAACATGTGAAACCTGGGGACCAGTCTTCTGCAGGCATTGTGATTTAACTTTGTATTCATAAAGTAAACATGTCATTAGCATGTGATTGCTAAAAAATTCTGGTTAGCTTCATACAAGAGAGATGCACAAACAGAAAAAAGACCTGCTTAGAATGTCTGTTTTCCATTTAATCGATGTAATGTCAATTTGTATTTCTTTTTTGCCGCATTAGGAAATTCCCATGTAAAGAAAAAACCTGAAAGCTGGTTATGTGTAAAGTCTTTCCAAGAAAAAAGTCTCAATTTAAACTCCTGTATTTAGATAATTTAGAGGGAGAGAGAGACAACATAGCATAAATTCAAAGTTCGACCTTAATATGCCTTAAGGGAAAAGATATTGATGAAGAGTGGGGTTTTTAGTCAAGAAGTAGTTGTCATAGGATTCAGCGTGCCAAAGCAGCATTTTCCAATAGTGCTGCTGTTATTGACATCAGTAACTGCTGAGCAGTGATAGAAATACAGTGGTGTAGTCTGCAGAGCTGTGTGTGTCAGGTAGCATTCTCTGTGCACACACCCCACTGCTGGTGTGCTTATTTGTGCTTACTCTTAGCTGCAGGTTTATGTTAGACACAGGAGCTGTAATGGATGCTTTTTAAAGTAAAACTTTAAAAAGTTGTTTTTTCTAAATCGTAGAAATCCTCTGATGTAGTTTCTGGAGTTGTTGAAAGTGGGAGACATCCTTCAGGCAACAATACTGTAGTACAGATTTCTGAGTGTCTTTGAGTGGTACCATGAGCAAATCCCTTGCAATGTCAGCAATATGTATGTATTCTGTGTGAGACTCCAGAATGTCAGGACTTTGAGGCTTCTTGAATGCTTGAAATTTAACTCTATCAGTAAAATGTTGATCCAGTTATAAGTGCAATAGAAATGTTGCTGGAATCTACTTAGCTGCAGCTCTGTGCTGTTTTCCTTCTCTCGCTAAACCTCCAGTGATGAGGTGCAGCCTTCTTGCTAAAGAACATTCATTTTTCAGCCTGATTAACATTTTTAAAATATTCATGAAAGAGACCCAGAAATTTTGCTGACACTGATTTTAGAAGAACTAAATGCTCTGGAGCACATATTGAATTGTGTGTGGCTGCTGTAGTAGAAAAAAAAATACCCTGGAGATGTCTTTTTTTCTGGGCTCCATGACAAATTTTACGTCCATGTGCACTTCAGTTTCACAAGAACATAAATATCAAACTATTATAACTTCCACCCAGCTGGAATGTATATACTTTATGAGAGAAATGACATTTTTTAAAAGTACTGTATTCGCAGGTTATGGATCTCATGTGGATAATAAACTTGAACCCTACACCACATCTAGTATTACATTATGGAAAAACTTGTCTTTCAGGAAAGTTTTAGGTTGTGTCCTTGCTTTATGAAGAACTCAAAAAAAGGACAAAGTTCACCTTGTATATGCTTGTAGGTAATACTTAAAAGCCATCTGAATTTAGAAATTGTGTTGGTGTTTTCCTATGGAAATATGAATTACCTATTTATACACATAGAACCTGTTGCCTCTTCAGATGGGAGAGAAGAAAACATTCTATACACTGGTCAGAATTAATTCTCCCTACTTCACCAATAGAGTCATTAGCTCTGGGGTTGTCAACAAAATGCAACAAATTATTTTGTGTTCCAAAATAATACAAAGTAAAAAATACAGCACAAATGCAAAGTATTACAGAGTAATGTGGTGATTACAAATTTGGACTTGATCTTAAAGCCCGCTGCTAAAACCACCGAGGTTGGGGTTCAATCCCTGTGTGGGCCATTCACTTAAGAGTTGGACTCGATGATCCTTGTGTGCCCCTTCCAGCTCAGAATATTCTCTGCTTCTGTGGTCTTCGGGGTCTTTTCTGACCTTAATGATTCTGTGATTCTATGAGAAAGTGATGTCGAGTCATGTTGTCTGGCAAAATGAAATATCACTAATCTAGGAAAATACACTTTAACAAGGAGAAAAAAGAAAAGGTAAAAAAAAAAACAAACAAAAAAAACCCAACAGTGAAAAGGACAAGAGGAACTTTAAGTATGAAGACTAGGGACCAAGAAGAGAAAATCAATTAATGAGTTAAGAGACAGGCAGCTGTCATTGCTGTGAAAGTCCATGATTTCCCTCATACACTAGCTTTCTTGTGAACAGAAAAGAAGGGTAGAGCTAAAGTGTATGCCTGTTTAGGAAACTGAATGCATTTTCACTACAGTGATAAAATATCCCTTTGTTGTTTTGTCTTCCCACTTCCCCCCAAGGCAACACAAACAATAAATTACAGAAATGCCTCTAGCAGAATTTTCCTGTCAGCATTCTAGGACTCATGACTTCTGCAGACAGGTTTTGCTCCTCTTGCAGTTCAGACTTTTACCTATGATACTCGTTGCCTAGGGAAAATACTGTGTGTCAATCGATTTTGTTTTTATGTAGTCTTTTCACCTTTCAGATGTTCCTATCTACCTCCACGCTCAACTTAAAATCCCCCTCTCCAGCTCTAGTTGCATTTTACTTTTGCTGATACCAAGCTGAGTAGTTCTTCTCCAGCCTCTGCTTCTATAGGAAAGACTCTCCTGAATTTACTCTTAATGTATTTTAACTGTCCTTTAAAAACAGAAACCATGTAATAGGAAAAGTGTTCTCTCAGTCTATCATCAGCTCTTCAAACGTAGCTGACAATATTTCCTTCATTCTGGTCTAAAGAAGATAAAAATTAATGGAGTCCAAAGGCTATCAATGCGCTGGTAAGGACTCAGATTGCCTTTGAAAGCCAGAAAGTTCAAAATGTATGATTCTTGGGATACTAATGTTATTACATATGTAGAGTTGTATCGCACAGCAAAGAGTAATGTCACGTCAAGGTCATTGGTGTGTATATTTGAGAAATAAGCATTTCTGATATATTTCTTATAACTCTGTGGCCTCAATGTATCATTAATATAGATTTCCACATTTAAGATCTCCAATTTTTAATAAATGGGATAGGAAAGGGCTAGAAGATGACATTAAGTTTCATGAAGGGCTTAGAACAGCCTTAAATGTGTGTATGGAATTAAGTATAGAAGAAACTAATTTTATCTTTCCTTATTAAGTATTTCTAATAGATTTGTCAGTCTAGTATGAATCAGTGTGATTAGATAGCATTAATAATGTCTTATAGGGTCTTTTTCCTTTTCTTGCTGTTGTTTGATATCAGATCATCTGTATACTAAGAATGCTGCACGGGTAGGTATTTCAAATACTGCCTCTTTTACGCCCTTTATCCTTTCTAGTTGTCTTTCAAGTTATCAAACAAGTATTCTGAAAACCTGATTTTGTTTATATTAGCCCTATTTAATGTAACCCTCTTATAAGGGTTTCAGGATGAGATTTTGGACTTAGGCTTTTCCATCTATTGCCTGCAATAAAACACAAAACCCTTCCAATCAGTATTAAAATGATAATTTAAAAGCAAGTCTTTAATTGAAAGCTTTCAAGGGGCACAATATGGCAATATGCATGTGATACAGTGTTTCTATGATTTTTGTAAGGTTACTTTATTTAATTATCTATCAAATATTGTCCAATTAGAAGAGCAGTTGGTTAGGTAATTTCCCCATGGGTTCTGCCCCATTAGAGGTGTCCTCTTCCCCCCCCACACCCCCCCACCGATCTTTTAGCTCTGCACTTTATTGTGTCTACAATGTAAGGTGCAAAACAAAATGTCCTTGCTAGACTAAAGGCAAGACTACACAGCATTTCAAGAATGTGTTACTAAGGGTTTGTTAAACTGTGGGAGAGGGCAGGAAAAGTACTACAAGTTATAACTATATATTAACAGTCTACAAAGTTAAAAATATATGGAAAATATGTAAAAAGCTAAAAATCTTTAGGCATCACTTCCACTAAATTTATCTGGATAATAACTATCTACATAGGTTTTGATAGGCTCTTACAAATTTAGGATTTTTATTACGAAGACAGGACGTTGAGGCTGACTCCAGAGACAGGAAGCTAGAATCACATGACAGTGGTAGCCCAGATCTTCCTGAGCTTCGTACTTGGATTTCCAAGCATTGCAGGAACTGCATTTTCTCTGCAATGGTAGCAGTGCCCTCAGCGTGATAGCATGGTTTTGTTCTGTGCGTGTTGGCAGCATGTGTTACAGTGGCCAGGCTCTTCTCTACAGTAGAGAAGTTCTATTTTATGGTCAGCTGAAGGGGAAATGCATTTCTCGTTGTTTCATAAGCAGATAATCCCACTGTCAGATCATCTAGGGTAGATTCAGAGCAGTTCTATTTCCCTGGAAAGGAACCAGCCTAATCACTACAGATGCACTGGGCGATTTGGGCTGTGCCTGACCCTGCCATCAGCCCTGACCCTGTCCTGGAGTTGCTGCTTTCCGTCCTGGTTCCTGTTGGTGCAGTGGCTGGTGCCAGCCTCATTGCTGTGCTTGTCACAGCCTGCTGCTCCGTGAGAGCAGCTGCCCCTTAACCAGTTAATATTTCTACAATACTCTGATACTGAGGGGAAAACTTCTGTGCATAATGTTACTGGCTGATAGGTGTGATTCCAATCCATGACTAATGGGAAAGCCCACATTGCCATTAGGGATGAATATATTATTTTAACATGTTCTCCACCCACAGAAGTTTCTCAGTCTCTTTTAATTTGCATGGCATTTTACAAACAGCTTTTTAGGAAAATCAAGAGCATTGAGGAAAAAGAAGCTTGGTGCAAAAGACTCATATTGCATTGCCAGCCACACACAGTAAAAATTGCCAGTTAGAAAGCAATCTAACTCTTAAGGTATTAAAACTAAAGGTAAGCATCTATTTGAGGGATGCATGCATCCCATAATCATTAAAAATAACTGCCAGTCTGTGAGCCAAGCAGTGTTCCAGCAGAAAGAAAGGGAACAGTTTGGTATGTAGAGACAGAATCTGAGAATAGATGTAGAGGTTATTAAAACTAGCTAAAGAAAGTATTCTCTAAGTCTGCCTGGTTTGTTTGAGCTTAAAGCTCAAATGTGATGATTTAGGGGGGCACTTAATCTCTTTTCCTTATTAATATTTGTCCTTTGAATGAAGGTAACTTGAGAATTCACAGTAATTTAGACCTCCTTTATTAATTCTAATGTCAAATTTTCATAGTCAGAGGGCTTGGAAGATCTTGGAGACCGAAGCAGGAAAAGAGATAGAGTGAGCAAAGCATGGTAAGTAATGGGTCAAGACTGAGCCAAAAAAAAAAAATTATTTGAGCTTTGCAGTCCCATTTGATTCCCAGGCTAGATTTGTGCCAACTCACTGTAGTTTAGAGCAGTCTTGGAGATATTCTAAAGTCTTCCAACTGTCCTCTAAATAGCAGCCTGCCAACAGAGAAGACAGAAAGTCCAGCAGTGCCCCTTGTGCTTCCTGTACTGAGGCTGGAAACTGGAGTAGAAGTGCCGGCTTTGTGTCTGCCAGAGGGACTCTCTACCAGTTCTGCAAACACAGGGAAGTTCTTGGCTGAGGAAACTGAGTTGGTTTCTGGTCTCTATGTGGCTAGAGCAACACAAAGGGATTCAGACACACCGGAGGGACTGAGATTTTCAGTCTATTATGTATATTTGATGCATTTTGTGCTATCTTATTTGGAAATAAATCCAGGCATGTACAGAAAGGAGCTGTTCCAACATGACTTTATTGCCAGAGCTCCAGCAGCTTGCTTAATACTGTGTAATATTTTATGAGTTACTGACAAATTCACGGGTGGGGTTGTCAGGCTAACCATATGGTTGACTTTAGAGAAATGTTCCAGTTTGTTTGCTGGGTCAATTTTTTGATTGATTAAGATAGTATTGGTTGGCTGACCTTCAAGTTTAGTTATCTCAGAAACCGCTCTTTTCTGGAGCAGCCTCCAGGTTGTCTGTGACAAACACCTGAATTGAACTTAAGTTCAGCATTTTACCTGAAAAGTGTCAAGTGAACAGCTGTACTAGGTCACTGTGGAGATTTCACTCAGCTCCCTAGTGAATATGGCAAGTGGGATAATGTTGCATTATCCTCCAGAGAAATAAGGCTTCAGGTTTAGCTTGTTTTTCTTTATCATATTTCTGTGGTAGTACATAAGAGGACATAATGTATGCAGTGTGTCAAAACATAGTGGATTTATTTTGACTGTCTGATGTGATGCCTCTGTAGTTCCTCGAACTTAGCAGCATTAGTGTTCTGACTACCAATTTAGATCCCTGGTAGGAAAAGAAGATCAAAGACTTCTATGCCACAGCTTTTTTTCTTGGTCCCTACACCTCCTGGCACTCAGACTATAAGTGAAAATGGGAGTGATGAAGACCTTGCACTTGTTCTGTGGATTGACTTTTATTCTCCCTCTTCTCTCCCCTCCGTTTTGTGAACACGTGAGGGCTACTGCAAGTTTTATTATTTTTCCCTATCCTATTGGACCCCAAAAGAAGGAGGACATCATCTGTATGGTGGCCACCAAGAATCATTTTTACATTATTTGAGACCCCTGTGCTATCTGATATAAATTGCCTGAGTGAACCTGTTCTCCAGCTGTCTGGGAAAGGCTTTATATTTCATGATTTTATGAGCAGCAACAGCTTTTCCATCAGTTACGATGTTCTGTAAAGTCAGTGCCAATTGCCTTCATGTAATCTGAGAAAATGTGCACATAGCCTAGGATTCTATGTAAGGATGTTTTGAGCTCCAGGGCTGAATTATTGTAGGCAGGTACTACTTGAATATCAGAAAGATCATAATGAAAATTAAAAGTATTATTACAAGATTTGGTGGGAATGGTCTTGGACAGCTGAGGTATATTTGAGATTAAAGGTGACTTGAGTTGGCTACAGTAGAGGTACTCTTAGAACTTACTAAAGTAGAAAATACTATTAATATGAGAGAACTATTGGTTCCTTTTGGCAATTCAAAAACATCAGTAATGTGTATTGTGTCACTTGGCACTCTTGGAAATACTCAGAGATCTGCTGATTTATTAGTATATTGTCTGCTGCTGTTTATATGATCAGTCATCTGCTCTCCTTGAATGTCTAACATCCCTCTGGGAATTACTGCTGTATTTCTACTCATGCTAATCAAAAGTTGGTATACAAAGCATTTCTGCTGTCAGGGGAACTATAGTGAACAAGAAGCACTGAACATGATCTGTCTGTGAATCAGCTCCTGCATGCCATCTCCCTTTTTGCTTTTTCACCTTTTTTTTCTCCGTCTGTAACAGTAATCATCACAAAGTAGTTCTTCAATCAATTATTATTTTAAAGGAGACAGGACATAAATGTGCATTTTGAAAGCAAGGACAAGACACACTTGTCTCTAATTCATCAGAAATTTTGGCACTTTCTGGTCAGAACTCTTTTATAAGCCTACAGTAGTGTTTGCAGTGATTTTGTCTATGGAGAATTCATTCCTAGTTCTGTGTTTCATGGTGCTACTTATTAAAGCCCAAGTAGTGCTTTTTAGACATTTTGTTCATGCAGTAGTTAGCGTGTGCATTCTGAAATAGTGATAATTTCTCTAGTGTCACTGTTCTTGCCTACAGTGCATTATGGATATCCTTACACAAACAATTTTAGTCACCCTCAGTCAATAACTATTCAAAATACTGGATTTGTTTCTACTGTGGTGTTGTCTTAGTGACCTTAACTTTCCTCTGCAAGGATTCATTAAATTCATTGAATACTTTATATTTTATTCTCATAAAATATATAGTAGCAGAAGTATAATTGCTTTTGGTATTATATAGTAAAATAATTAAATTACTGTGAATTTTTTTAATGTCAGTTATGCAGAAACAGGTTCAGCATAACATGGATCATATCTGTTGTTTCTCTTGCATTTTAAGATCAGTTCTTAAAGCATTATGGTCTCTTAAAGTAGACAATGCTTTTCTTTTAGCACTACCCAGTGTTTGGCATTGGCTCAGTGATAAACCTATCACTTATGTACCTTTAGAAGCACTTCTCTATTACGACACAGTTCTACCAGCTATTTCGTTACTTGGACTTATTTAGCTATATCAATGGAATATTAGTTCCCTACACGAAGGTGCAATTAAAAAAACAGCTAACAAAATTTACTATTTCTTCCTCTTTATTTTTTATTTTTTTTTAGCTGTTGCTGGTTGCTGCATAAAACAAAAGTTCTGTCTAAAGCTCTAGCCTAGAAATCTCTCTAGGCTCTCTCTCACTGGCTAGAGATTGTCTTCAGATTCCAGTGTTAAATTTTAACCCACATATGACTCAGAAAATTATTTCAAACAGTAGCTAAGCAGTTGAATAAATTTTTAATTAAATGGATTCACTTCTTTTTGGGATTATTTTTTTTAAGTACCTTTAAAGACTGTTTTATTCCTTTTCTCCATTCTTTCTTAGTCATCTTTTGGTCACCATATGGGGCAAAAAAGTAAACTTGACAGACTTTTCATTAATCCAGGAGAGTTCTAAGATTTGCCCATGTTCTGGATCTTTCCTGCTCTCTTTGACAAATGGCTTTTTTGCGGCTTTTTCAGTATTACTTTACTCATTGGATGTTGGGAATGCATGTAAAGCATGTTGTGCATGAAGTGAGGAGGTGTTCAATGATCACCTTGTCCAACATTTTTAATACCCATTTTCTGTTTCAAGGGCTGATCTTAAAACAGTTCCAGCTTGTTCTGAAGATCCTCACAAGTGACGAGTAAACAGCAAGTAATTTGCCTTTGAAAGTATGGTTATTTTTGTATTTATGCCATCCATCAGGTTTTTCTGGTTCAGTTACAGTGCAGTCAACTTTCTATCAGTAAATAAATGTAGAAGAGTATCTCATTTGTGAAACAAAACCTGTAGCTGCCTTTGTAAGTTAGGAGCCTCCTGGTTTCTGTATAGGGGTACCATTAGCTTTGACAGATACAGAATTAGCCCTTGATGTGTTATATTTTTTGTATTTATTGGTCAGTAATAAATTTGGACGATAAATCAGATAAGGGTTTATGAATGTTGTGGAATGGACTAAGAGGGTGAGGAGACTTCAGTGTCTTGCATCAGGTCAGAGCTTGCTAAAATGATGAAAGAGATTGGGTTTAGGAGAGAAAGGCTCACGAAGCTGAAAATTTAAACACATATCTAGATCTCGCAATAATTAATAGTAAATATAATAATGTGGTGTGTATGTGGTAGATTTATCTTCCTTGTACTTGATTTTGAATACATGGCTAATTCACCTATAGAACTACTTTTATATTCAAAAAGCAAGCACACAAGTGTTTTATCTTGTCTCTCTGCCTCAGAGGAAGAGCACTCAGCACTGAGCAGTAGTGTTTGTGCTGGAGCATGTGCAGCCTAGCTGGTTTTAGAAGTGTTTGACCAATGTTGGCCAAGGTTGGCTTGGATGTTAGCAATCAGACCACTTGGCAGAAACCTGCAATGATTCATACTAAATACTTGCAAAATAAGTGTTTGAAAAAAGGCATACTTAAGGGAGGGAAATGGCCACTTGGTAAGTTCAAAACAATTGAGTTCAGAGATTTAAAACACAGAAAAAAGTTATCAGCTTTTAACAAGAATCAGAAAGGAGAAACACTGCACTGTAACAATAGAGAAAAATATAAATGTTTAAACGGAACCATTACACAGAAATGAAACATTGTTTACATTCTGAAGCAGAAATAGTTCTGTGACTAATGCATTTTACAGCAGGGACTTCTGTAACAGAAGTCCTCCACTGACATCATACTCATTGAAACAATAGTTGTTACATAATGAGATGGCATAAAGTGATACCAAAAAAAGGTTTATGCCCCAGATACACAAAATTCAGTTGCAATCTATTTTAGATCCTGTACAACATATAAGCTTATGGAAAACACATTTTATTTATTTGGTCTACACAGCCATCTAATTTTCTAATTTTCTAATTTTCTCATCTAATTAATCTAGAAATCAGATAGACCTTCATACTAAATTTTCAAAGGACCATGAGCTCCTGACAAGACAAGAAAGTAATGGTTGTAATTGCTGCTTCTGTTGAATCTCTAGAAATAACTTTTATCTTCTTGAGGTGTACTTTTTTATATACTATGCCAATTTCAGAAAAATTGGTGCATCAGAATGTATGTATTGTACCTGAAAATGTACATACAGTATTGGAAATATTCTGCCCTCCAGTTTCTTTCTTGTTGAACAAATTCCTGCTCTTTTCTACTTAAATAATATTATATTGGAAGCTGACTTTCATTTCAATGTGATTTTTTATTCATAACAAAGAAAGTGTTCAAGGTTCTCTTACTGAAAGTAAAAGAAACATAATTTTCTTTTTAAGTTCTTCATTTTCTTATTTTTTTCAGAGAGAGTTGAGATATAAAAATAGAAATGCATTTAATGGTGCAAAGTGCCCAGGGGCTTACAGCCTGCAATTTAATGTTTTATTCATAATTTTCCACAATAATTGTAGTTATTTGTTGATCTTCATACAATTCTTCTCAATATTGCTTTGAATTTAAAATTAATGACATGATTTTTTTTCTGGAGTTTCAAGATCAGTTTTCCAGTCATAAAACCAGATATCCATATGCAATTCACAGTGAGCACGTTTGCAAAGTGCTCAACTATGTGAATTATTTAATACTTTACTTCATCTGTTTCTGTTTGCAAGAACTGCTTCCTTTCTGTAGACAGTAATATCCTTGATTTGCTTTTCATACATACTAAGTCTAACCTAATACTGGTTTTGTGAACTACCTTAGGTTGAATGACAGACAAAATAATTGTGAAGGTTATAAAGCAGAATCTCACTTGGCAACTTAACTTGCTCTGCAATACTTACAGTGTTCTTGGGATTATGTTGAGTGGTAAATTTTCAAAAACACCAAAACTAGGAATACATTTCTTTATCATGGGCAAGGCTCCATATGTACAATTAAAGACTATCCAGACTTAGTCTCCTCCGAGAGCTAAAACTGAATGAGGATTCAGAGAGAGGACTTCTGGATGATGACATAAAAAAATCATTCACACCACAGGAAGACTGGGATGAAAAAAACTTATGCAGCTCTATTTAAAGCATCTTAAGCTTGGACGGGATCCGGTAATTGGGATATCAACTCACCCTTTCCCTGCCCTTAAATGTTTGGGTAAACAGAATACATTGTTAGCAGTTAGCCCTGATTGACTTCTTCAGTCAAGTCTTATATTTGAAGTTCTAGCTGCTTTTTATGGCTGCACAGTTGAACATCTTCAGTGAACTATTCTTAAAGCTGGAGATTTTAAGGAGAGACCATGATGGTCATTTTCTGTGATGTCTTGTATAACACAAGGCGTATTTTCTACATGAACACCACTAAATTGTAGTCAAAAAAGCTGTGCAATTATTTTGAACAGTCTTGTTGATCTTAACATTGACATGAAATGGGCTTATTTCCATCCGTACGAACTAATGTATCAATTATTTACAACCATACAGAGAACTTGTCAGAAAGGTGCTTTGGCACAATTTATCTGAAGGAGTAAAATTATCTGTATCAGTTGGAGGTAAACTGCAGTGGTAGAAAGAACTGTCCAAGGATAAGAAGAAATTGGTAGAATATTGTATATGAGATCTTACATCAAGTAAAAGTGAGATTATTATTATTATTATTAATAATTATACAGGTGTTTGATTTTTTTTCTCTGTCTCCTTTTCTCCTCTCCCCTCCTTCTTTACCAAGTGTGATAAATTTTACATTTTTGAGATGCTGAGGATGCTAAAACTGACGTGGCTCAGTGATTAACATTCCAGTGATTAAGTTATGACTTTTTAAATTGTTGTGTTTATAGTATTATTTTAGCTCTGTGCTAAAATAATACTATATAATTCTCATATTTCTGCCATTCCTGAATGGAGAAAATGAAGACAGAAGAATAAATGTTCTTTCTGTCTCAAGCAGTGATGTGCATCCTGGGGTTTCTGGGGTTTTGGGTAAATACGTGGGTGTTAATCTTGTTTTCTCATAACCAATTCCCGGCTCATAACTGGAAGTCAGAAAGTGATGTTAAAGGTCTTCCCTAGCAGGAAAACAGATTAGTTAATCTAATAAACCTTCTGCATACAAATACTTCGTACAAAACCAGTTATGAAATCTAAGGCTAACCTGAGCCATATAATGTGCATTCAGTGTGGAAAGCAATCTAACCAATGATCTATTCTTTCCCTGAGAAAATGATCAGGGAACATATGAACACATAACTCTTTCCTGAATTAGATTCTCAGTCATCGAACACATTTCAAAGTACCTTTAACAATTGAGTAATACTGAACATATGGTAAAAAGAAAATAATCATAGCAAGAGTAAGTACTGAGAATAGAGATTGGCAGATAACTTGAAAATGGCACTCAAGCAAAACCAAAATATATCTTAAAGCATTAGCAAGAGAACTTCAGTGGATGTAAAATAAAATTGTCTCCATTTTCCATGGAGAATCATAAAAAATATTGAAATCAGTGACACATTTTATTAAAATGCAGCAAATGCCTCATAAATTAAATTTTAGCATAGGAAAAATGTCAGTGCGAGCTTTATATGTGAAATTTTACTCTTAACTCATTTCTGTCAGCAGAGCTATAAATCATTCTAATAACAGATTCTTCATCTTAACAGTGAAACTTTCAAAATGGACAAAATACACAATACTACCTATTTTTTTAATTAATGCAAGGTCTCTGTGTTGTCTTTGGCACAAATACTTCCAGAAAAGGAAGTCATTATGCAAAACAGGATGATTTGCAAAGACCTTGTAGGTGATGTGTGTTTACATGGTGGAGCAATATCAATTTCTGCTCTGCTCTAGATTCTTTTTAATAAAGTGCCTAATGTTGAGACAGATGTAAGGGCTGTTTCCTGTCCTGTGTTATATTTGTAACCATGACTGTATTGAATATATGTGCAGTTTTTTTGCCACCTGATTTATAGGGGAGGGACAGAGCAATAACTAGAAAATGTAAGAGAGAATTTGGTTGTCTTTCTACTCAGAAGAGAAACTTCTGCCCATGTGAAATCACAGGTGCCGGTGCAGCTTCTGTTTTTATTCCTGGCTAAATCCTTAAGCTCTTACATCTACAGTGGAGGTGCTTTTGATAACCAGAGGAGGTGCTTGAACTTTCTGGTTCTGTTCAGATTCCTAAAGCATGGGGGATTTTTTTACACTTTTTTCCAGACTGCGTGTCACCCACAGCTTGCAAAGGTTAACATTTTGGATGTTTGGGAATGAATTCAGAGTATTTAGCCTAGCTGAAGAAAAAAAGGTTATCATTGGTTCATTTCTTGTCTTTTTCTCTTGGAGTGTGAAATATAGTAGCTGTGAAATATATTGAACACTCTAAAAAGCATTAAAATAACCCAATGACATTAAGGACATGTGCAGAAAGAAGCCTGTCTAAAGGTCTTTACAGCACACCTATGTTTTGGGGGGGGTTGATTTTTGGGGTTTTTTTGGTTTTTTTTTGGTTATGTGGGGGTTTTTTTGTTTGTTTTGGTTTGGTTTGGTTTTTTTTTTTTTTGCATTAAAAAATATTTTTAAAAATTAGTTGCTAAAGCTAGAACTAGTGATCATAAATTGTCATTGAAATTATTGTTTTCTAAAAGCAATTGAGCTGCAAGGGTGGAATATTTGCAAGATTTCATAATGAGGTAAAAAGACAATATTGTTCAGACTGTAATCCTTTATGTTCCTATAAGCAAGGGTAGAAATCTGACATTGTATTTCCTTTGGGCTTCCCTCGAGTCTTTGACCTTCAAGCTTCTATTCTTTCTTTCTGGTGACAGTTATATGTATGCAAAAGGAACTGATGTATTGATGAAAACAAGCAGCCAACCTATATTTTTTGGTTGTTTTACCAGTAGTAAGGAATATAATTTAAAAAAATCTCTTCCCATTGTTATGAATGAATTGCTAAAAATTACTAATGGTAAAATGGCTTTAGGAAATGTTAAATACACATATCTTTAGTGGTTTGCTGAAGTACTTTCTTGCAGCCACAAGCTGCAACATCATCAGGTCAGGTGGGCATTTCCTCCTTCAGCTCAGTGTGTAGCTTTGAAGCCAAATTATCATGTACAAGGGTCTGTAATATTCATAGAAATATGAATGGAATAATAAACTCTGACTTAGTCGAGCACTAGAATTTGAATTAGGCACTTAGGCAGAAGAGCTGAGGAGCCTTGTGACCCTTCACTGCTGTAACACATCTGATCTGATATTATGCTCAACTTCGTCCTTAGTCTGTGCTGCATTTCTTAAAATCTCTATTTTGTATTTATCCTGAAGATGTGGAAAGAAAAAAAAAATCCATGTATTTTTTCTTTTAATAAGAAAACTGTTTTGATACATTTTGCATGATAAAAGTTGTCAAATGGAGTTATCAAACAGTGAGTACACATTCATTTAGCTGAAATCTCTATTGGAAATTAATTGTGAAAAATATAAAAGTCAAAGTAAAAAAACCTAGCAACTTCTTTACTTGGTATTTAATTAATTCTGTTATGAAGTAAAAAAAATATTAGTATTCCTTTTAAAATCCTGCTACTAAAGCTATTAAAATCAATTAATTCTTTGAATTTTTGCAAATTATCCTGTATTAGAAGGATTTTATAAATTACTTGTTTAAAGAACTGCATGTACCTAATAAGAATTATTTACTATACAGCAAAGTAGCAGTTATTTGCAAGATGTGTAATACTTGAGTATGCAGATTTGAGATGGCTGATGCTGACAAGAAAAGGCTCCAGTCCTCTTTCCAATTTGGCAAAAAGAGAGTAGGTGTCAGACACTGAATTGTCAGGGTCCTTATCTTCATGGGTACTGAAATACAGAGGACACAATGAATACTGTTTGTAATTATCCATAGAGACAGACACAGATAGAGCAATGATACTTATTTTTAGTTGAATGGTAGGAAATGGACTTTGAGCAAACTGCTTGGAGTCCTTAAGCCTCCCCACACAGTATAGGGAGGTATAGCACAGGAAGGTTTTCCCTTCCTAATAATGAGAGAGAGAAAGAGGGGGAGTAACAACAGAGAGAATAGAGGAAAAGCCCCACAATCATAATGTATAAAATGGACATCATTAGATATAAGGGACTTGCTGATTGATATAACTGATGCAGAAGGGATAGTCAGTCCTTTGTGGCATTTGTGGGGTGCCTCTGGCAAAGGGAAGAAATTACTGTGCATAGTATACAAATCCTATGGTATATAATCCAACTTAGTTGTCTGCAATGCATCAATGCAAGCCTGATAATTCATTCACTATATATTATTGCATAGGTAACTCTAAGCAGAGCTGAAGTTATGACAGGACTGCTGTTTTTGTAGCAAATAAGGATTATATAAGGTGTTTATCACAGGATATAGTATATTAAGAGAACAACAGTTTATTTAGGAGGAACCGTGTGTTTGGTAGCGCTCAGTTTTAATTGCAGCTGAGAAATGCTAGAACAAGGTGCTTAAAACAGATGCTGTTACCCTTCCACTTTCATCTCTTTGGGTTCAGGCTGTGTCATCTTCCATGTCACAGCATAAATTGGAGTTACTGTGAGGCAGGTGAATTACATGATCAGTGGCCTGTACAAGATCAAGATCTTGACAGAGACTCATCAGGCCTAAAATCCTCTCCAGGTCCCCTGTAAACTGTTCAGTGATTAGCTGGGACTAACATAAGCAGACTCTGTAGTTACCCAGGATTATCATTGTGATGGTGGTCTTTTCATGTTAGACAGTGTAATTTTTTTTTTTATTGCCCTTAATGGAACACAGCATCTGTAATATATCTGCAAATGTGTCATATTTCTGTTTGGGCTTTTTTTGTTCTTTATTTTCTTGGGTGATACAGCTATTTGTTGAAGCTTATTGTGAGTCAGTGGGAACTTCTTAGATGATCTATTAGTAATATTTAACGGTACTTACATATTTTTCATAAACTATGAAATAATAAACCCATAAAATACAATTTTAGGAAAGATTATTCTTTAAGAAAAGATTGTTTTCACTAGATTTTGCCTAAAAAGCAGAAAAAGAAACCAATTTTGGAATCTTAAAAGATTTGAGACTGAATTAATACAGTGTATAGGGTAAACCTCTATGTGTACTTCGGGTTTAGTTTATCAAATCACAGCATATCTTTAAATGGAAATAAATAGATCTTATTTATTTTGCTGGCAGAAACTTTTAATCTTAAATAATACATAACTATTTATAACGAGTAGGTATACAGACATGTGACTCTTGGGGATGGTACTATGCAGGGCTGGGAATTGGACTTGAGGGTCCCTTCCAACTCAGCTGATTCTGTGATTCTGTGATGTATGTGATACTTAGGTAACACATAGCTGCTTATAACGTGTGTCAGAACAATTACTAAAACTTCAGTGGGCTCAGCTGGAAAGGAAGCTACTGAAACACAGATAAAGCACCTGGTTAATAGTATTTAAAATGCAGCCTAACAGTTGTGCATCTTCATGCACAGTGTAAGCAGTGGTTTTCACAGGCTTTAGAAGGTTGAACTTGACAGTAGAGCTAGACCCTCATGTATGGGAAGGATAATATAATCCTTTGGAGGATGTTAATACAATATGCAGAAGTAGTTCAACAAGTCTATTTGCCTTTTACATTCAGTAGATAGTCATAAAACTTTGGGTTTTTGTTAAAATGACATCTTTTCAGGGACATGTGAATAGACAATGTACAGTGATGTAGTTTCAGTCAAGTATAATGAAGGTTTGACAGGGTCAGGGGTCTTAGGAATCCAGGCATGGCTCTAGTTTGAAGCATGCTGAGTATGAGGCAGCACATTGTCAGAGTATCTACAGCTTTCACAGCAATCAAATCTAACCATTCTTTTTGTTACTATTTTTCAAAAGAACTCACCCAAAATTTAAAAGCTCGGTTGTAAGTATTATCTGCTAGTTTTTCTGTGAAAAATATGAGGGTGGATTACTCTTCTCCATAAAACCTAGTTTAGCATTGATGCATTCCCCTGACCACATGCTCTCTGTTCTTCCTGCTCTGGTAAGCTTGCCTAGAAGCTGATCTGCATTGTAGCTAATCAAGATTCTTCGCTTCACCTCCCCTTTGTCAGCATACAAAAGCTCATGTCAGGAAAGCTTTCATAGGTAATCAATCCAGAAAAATAGATCAGCAAAAGGAAAACATGGCAAATAAATATTTCATTGCACTATGTAAGCCTGTTGTTTTAAATAGCAAAACAAACAGCTTAGGCTGTTTTCTTTACATATTTTAATTATTCATTTACTTTGTATAGAGGCAATATTTATGTATTCATATGCAAGTATCATTCCAACAACTGGCATGATTTGTGCAGTATTCAAAAACATTTAAGTTCCTTGACCCCTGCCATATATTGGTAACTGCTTCCCAGAATGCAGTGGTATGTCATCTCAAGATATTAATGTACTCTCCCTAGAGCATCCTTTCTCATTAATGATTATTATGGCTACAGCAATTTGTCCCACCTTATACATTAAGATGTGGCCATGGGCTTGGCAACAGAGGTTATACAATCTTGACATCCTAAATACTAAGGATTTGTGTTTGAAACAGTATTTCCCTGCCTTACACTGCTAGGAATATCACTCTCAAATTGGGACTCAGTGGTGGACATGCACACGTATGCCTCATGTTTAGTGTAGAAGTTTCTGTGGCCTCTGGAAGATTATGGTGTGGGTCTGCAACTAACAGCAACATATGCTTTCCAAGAATTTAAAAGCAAAGGGTCGCACAGTGAGTGACTTCACACCAGTGTAATCTGCATATGACAGTAGCAACTCAGTCAAAGTTAAAAATGGAATCAAAGTGATTATTAATGCCTGTGGAATAATGGCTTGTGTTTATCAGTTACTTGTTCAGTGAGAGTGAAATTAGATCTAACTGCATAAAGATGGGAACTCTGAGTTGAGACTGTCTTTTTTTTTTTTTTCCTAAGGGAAAACATAAGGTAGATGCATATACATTCTTTTCCAAATTTTTATCAGACATGTTGAATGTTTTTATGATGTTCCTACAGGCAAGCCACTAGGCATTAATAAATTTTTAGTGAACTACAGGCTTTCTTTTCCTAAATCTTGAGTAAGAATAATTTAAATGAGTAGCCATGTACCCACACAGTGTACAGTTACATCCCTACAGACAGCATTTGTGACTCAATAGCTCCAGAACTATATATACTGTGGCCATATACTGTGAGAGTTTAGACTTGTCCTACTCATAGAGCAGAAGTGGAGCTATGTCTCCCTTCAAAGGTTGCAACAAAATTTTAAATCATAAACACTAGATTTTAATGTAAATATTTTGGTGGATTTAAAATATATTGCTATTTTCTGAAGGCATTTTCTGTTTTGTATGTTTTGTCTATTATAAAACAGTATTTTTACCTTTTGCATAAACTTATATTGAAATAATGAGACTAACTTTTTTCATAGAGTTTGATCTTTGAGCAATTATTTGATTTCACTTCTATTCAATGGTCACAATTTTAAGTTTTTTTGCTGTGCTCTTTCCCAACTTTCTTGAGAGTATTTTAGATTATTACTAAATGAAGGAGAGGTAGTTCTAATTTTCATTTTCAGAAAGAGATTCAATCATTTGAGCTTTCTGTTTCAATGCTTGTTTCGTATCTCTCTTGATCATTTTATATTTTAAGTATGATAATTTCAGACAGGCTAGGAGTATGTACAAACTCATTTGAATTGCAAAAGTGACTCCAACTGTACAACTGTACTTCTTTAAACAGACATAAATTAGAGTTTGACAGGTTTTTCTGGAATTTTGTTTCCATTAATGTTGCTTTGTTTCTAACAGAACTCTTGTAGAAACTCCTATAGAATACCCATTCAAGTGTGAAAGCTGCAGTTCCTTTTTAAGCATGAAAAGTCATTAAATTGTAACTGCGTTACATCCAGCTGGTGGCTGGTCACTGGTGGTGTTCCTCAGGGCTCAGTACTGGGTCCAATCTCGTTTAATATCTTTATCCATGGTCTGGACCAGGGGATCAAGGGCACCCTCTGTCAGTTCGCAGACACCACCAAGTGGGGTGGGAGTGTTGATCTGCTGGAGGGCAGGAAAGCTTTGCAGAGGGATCTGGACAGGCCGAATCAATGGGCCAAGGCCAATTGCCCAAGGTTCAGAGAGGTGAAGTGCATTTGAGTTACAGCAATACAGCACTACAGGCTGGGGGCAGAGAGGCTGCAAAGTGGCCCAGTGGAAAAAGACGTGGCGGGGTTTGATTGAGAGTGGCTGAAAATGAGCCAGCTGTGCCCCGGTGGGTGAGAAGGCCAGTGGCATATATATATATCAATGATATATAAATAAATATAAATATAAATATAAATATATCAGGAATAGTGTGGCCAGCAGGGACAGGACGGTGACTGTCCCCCTGTACTCCGCACTGGTGCGGGCACCCNTCCCCCTGTACTCAGCACTGGTGAGGTCACCCCTCGAGTGCTGTGTCCAGTTCTGGTCCCCTCAGTTCAGGAAGGACATTGAGGTGCTGGAGCGTGTCCAGAGAAGGGCAACAGAGCTGGTGAAGGGTGTGGAGCACAAGACCTGTGAGGAGCAGCTGAGGGAGCTGGGGATGTTTAGCCTGGGGTGAAGGAGGCTCAGGGACCTTACTGCTCCCTACAAATACCTGAAAGGAGGTTATATCCAGGTGGGGAGCGGTCTCTTCTCCCAAGTAATATGCAATAGGAAAAGAGGAAATGGCCTCAAATTGTGCCAGGGGATGTTTAGTTTGGATCTTAGGAAAATTTTTTTCATAGAAGGCGTTGTCAAGCATTGGAAGAAACTGCCCAGGGAAGTGGTGAAGTCACCATTCCTGGAGATGCGTAAAAGACATGTAGGTGTTGCACTTTGGGGCATGATTTAATGGTGGACTTGGCAATGCTGGGTTAACAGCTCGACTGGATGATCTTTGAGGTCTTTTCCAATGTAAATAATTCAGTGACTCTATTTGTATCTAGAAAGCAGGATTTTTCTTTTACTTGAAAGGGGAGGAGGATAGAAAGAAAAACATCTCCATTCTACTTTTCTAGGAAAAGCTGATATGGCACCCACATCCACACTGGGTGACACAGCAAAATTTTGACTAAATCCTTCAAGATCTTTTAAGAAGCTGAAAACCTTAATTGATGGTTATGTCTTGATAAGAGGTAGAGGTAATCTTCTCTGCTAAAATATTCAAAGGTAAATATTGTCTTCCACTGAAATTAAAGGTTATTGTTTATGGTTTTAGTGGCTATCAAGACTCGGGTTTTGCTCTGCAGAGCTCAAGTCCCTCTGGTTTTATGTTTGTTTTAGGATTCCTGATCAAAGGATAGTACTGACCTGGGGTTATGACAAAGGTGGTATATAAAGGATGTCATATATATAACTGATGTTGTATATATAACTGTAGTATTTGTGCTTAAAGGTGAAGAATATTACCTTTTCTAAATGTGTGTGATAAAAACCCCAGGCTTTTCTTGTTGCCTACCAGCGTAAGTTGGCTCACGTATTCTTGTCATGTATCACAAGTATGTCCTCCAGGCCTCTCTAGAAACATTTGCTTGCTTGCTTGCTGAGTGGGTGGAAGTAGGATTTTATGGTCATTTCTGCTATTCTCCAAATACTTTAATTTTCACGTGTCTTAGTCACACAAGAAGTAGTAAGAGCTGTTCTGTTCATATTTCTGGTTTCATCTTCTTTCATTTCACTAACTCCTGCTGTAATGTGAGTTGTGACGGACATCCAGTGATTTTAAGAAAACATTTTCCACCTTTTACAGCATGAGTGGTTTTAGGTGCCACATGTGAATCGAATCCTACAGAAAGTCAGCAGATTCTACTTTGGCAGAAGATGTCAGAGCAAATAGTTTCAGCATGGTTTGAATTTCAGCAAAGGCAAATTCTCTGCAGATAAAGCAGTCTAATACACATAGTGTTCATTAATATTATTACAAATTTACACCATTTTACTACTGTTCAGTTTTAATACGTTTGATGGGATTTGACTATTGAGAACACTGAGAGACCAACTTGATGGATTAATTTCAGAAATTTCCCCCAGATCAAAAATAGTCCAGAAATCTGACTTCCACAAGTACACTTCTTCTAAGCTATATTTCTAAAATGTTCATGCCTCTTAAATATGCATTCCATCGAACTATCAAATCCTTCTCATTTGAAATATTTTATATTCTCTTTGCCTTTTTGAATCATTTTGAATGAACAATCCATTTTGAATGAACTTCCTTCCAATATGTTTGACTGTCTTTCCAAACTCAGAAACTATTTTTTAAATTCTTCAAACTATCTTCTACTACTTTCCCTCATTTTGCCTTGCCTAGTGAACAATATATGATACTATAACTTCAGGTTTTAGCTACTGCCTCTATGACTTGCTTCTCTTGTGATATTGAGGGCCATCATATTTTTATATAAAAATTATTTTTTGAACCAGTGACTGACTGTTCAGGGATTGTTTTTACTCCCACTATCTGTCCTGTGGCATTGTGCAGGAATTTGTAACAAGTAGTGCTAGGTGAGCAGCATGCCTAAAAATGACTGAAAGATATTCAGCAGTGGAAGTCTTCATTTTTCCCACCTTTTTAATATCATCCTAAGATTTTACTGCAATGGTATATGCCTGTGTGTTACAGTCTTTTCTACTGTTGCCCCTAACAGCAAACTGTTTCTTCTTCCCTATTGGCATTCACAGTGTAGTGAGTTGTTATGATTGACACTCACAGGGAGTTTGGTGAGCTCGCAGTGTTGTAAATAGTGCTGGATGCTTATGAGTATTCAGAGAGTGTTTTAGGGCCTGCACCTGTATTCCACTGCCTTAACTTGTGGCACCATTATCAAGAATACTTGACAGTTGGGTTTAGTTGGGGGCAAGTCTGATTGTGACCTGAGGAGCACTTGGAAGGCCAAGGATTTTTCTGTCAAGCCGTTGGGAAAACAACCTGGCTGGTGCTTTGCACCTGGGGATTCTTTCATAACTGCTGCAAGGACAGTGGTGAGACTGTTCATACATAACTGGAAACCAGAGATTTTTAGTGAACAGTGTAGCTTACACTTAGCCTCCATGAGGTGGAACTGAGAGCTTAAGTATCCCATATCCTCTATTCCTTTACTCCGTTCTATCTGTTAGTTCCCCAACAGTTTTATGCTGTGCCTCAGGGCTTTGATCTGTGCTGATGTGGACCTTGTATACTATTTCAGGGATACAAGAGCACTCTGTTTTGCACAATTCTTGCTGATGATATGAAACTGTGGGGAGTGGCTGATACACCTGAAGGCTGTGCCACCATTCAGCAGGACCCTGGTAGGCTGCAGAGCTGGGCCGAGAGAAACCTACTGAGGTTCAATAAGGGCAAGTGTGGGGTCCTGCACCTTGAAGGAATAACCCTACTACCAGCACAGTTTGGGGGCTGACCTGCTAGAGAGCAGCTCTGTGGCGAATGGAGTCTTTGTGGATGACCAGTGGACCATGAGCTGGCCGTGCCCTTGCAGCCAGGGGGACCAATGGTATTCTGGGGTGCATCAGGGAGTGTGGCCACCAGGTCAAGGGAGGTGATCCTGCCCCTCTGCTTGGCCACATCTGGAGTACTGTGTTCAGTTCTGGTCTCCACAGTTCAAGAATGACAAGGAGCTACTGGACAGGGGCCAGTGGAGGCCACAAAGATGAATTGGGGTCTGAAGCATCTCTCCTGTGAGGAGAGACTGCAGGAGCTGCACCTCTTTAGTCTGGAGAAGAGAAGACTGAAAGGGGATCTCATTAATGCACATGAATATCTCAAAGGGGGTGCCAAGAGCATGGCATCAGATCCTTTTCAGTGGTGCCCAGCAGCACAACGAAGAGCACTGCCCATAAACTAAAACACAAGAAATTCCACCTCAACATGTGGAAGAACTTTTTTACATTGAGGGTGGCAGAGCACTGGAACAGGCTGCCCAGGGAGGACATGGAGCCTCCCTCTCTGGAGACATTCCAAACCCACCTGGACATGTTCCTGTGTAACCTGTTTTAGGTGACCCTGCCTTGGCAGCAGGGGGGTTGGAATAGATGATTTCCAGAGTTTGCTTCCAACCTTGATGTTTCTGTGATTCTTGGAAAGCACCCAGGACATCAACATAAGAGTGTATTTGTCCACTGGATTTAGTCATCTGGATCTTACCATATCAACAGTTGTAGTTTCTATCTTCTGCTCTTCTCATACTCATTTTAGGGTAGAGTATAGCTTCTATCTACTCTGCCATGCAGATTAATTTTAAATCACCAGGAAGAGTTAAGGAATGTAAGAGTCTTATTGTCAGTGGATTTTAGTGATTTGGGCTTTAGTGACTTGCACTAATTAGAATCTTTATGTGAGTAAACAGTAAAATGAAAATGTTTCTGAACTCCCAATTATTTACACATTTTCTCTGAGAATATATCTACCTTCAACATGGCAAATGATTCTGCTCAAAATTTCATATGACTGTGTCTGATCCAGTTAGAATCTCTTCAGAGGACATTAATACATTTATCCTCTAGCAATTCTAGAAAAAAAAAGATGTAGAAACCTCAACCACAAACTCGTATCTGTGGTTAAATGATGGGGTTTATTCTGGTAACCAAAGGGCATATATCCATTCAAAACTCTCTACTTAGTGACCATGGGATGGCTAATCACCCTAAATCACAGGAATTTAAATTCTGTCAGGTATGGAAAATGAACTGTCCCCAGAAGTGAGGAGGTACTGACTTAACTCTTTGATTTGCTGAGGTGTGATGATCAATTTGAGACTTAGATAAGGTATTGTCTGAACAAGGACTTTATGCTTTTTATCATTTGTGTATGGGCCACGTTTGATATTGGGTCTCCAAATTCCAGAGGATATAATTTCCAAGTGTAGTTAAGTGTTTTCAAACCCTAACAAACACCTCTGTGCATCTTAAAATGTCTAAACAGCGTTGCAGTGTTGTCTGAAGAAGCTTATGTGGCTCTAGATGAAGTTGAGGGCAGAACTGGGAATGGATCCAAGATCATTCGAGGCCCAGTCCAGCACACCAGCACAAATCATCTTCCTCCTGAAATTTACTTCAACTGTGCCACAATTCTGTGCTCAATTCATTAATTTTTAAAAACAGGTACTATATACCTTAGAGTGAGTTTAAGATTTAATATCTTATTATTTATTGATCACACTGAGATCTTCATTAAAAACACTACATGGCCCTGAGTGGGTCCTTAAACTTACTTGAAACCAACATTTCTTAATGACTTGGCATAGTTGCTCCCATTTTCTCCAGTGAGAGAGCAATTTCATATTCAGTATGTCCACAGTATTGGAGCACTCCACTGACAACACTTCACTAACAGCATTTGTAAACAAAACAGTACAGGAGAGAGCACTTTTTTTATACAAGACAGACTAGTGACACCAGTAATGATTTTCAACAAACACACATTCTAAGGGAGAGCAGACATCCACAGAGGACATCCAAGGTTTTTTTTTTTTAAATCTGATTACCTCCCGTTTTTACAAATGGTGCCAAGTGTTTTGTCTCCCATGCTTTTTCATGCTTTCAGGATTAATTAGAATGCCCCTGATAGTCTTTTCAGTATTTTAAATCTTCTAAAAAATCTAAGTATATGAAAGAGTATAGTTTACATTGCTATAGTTTTCTCAGGTAAAGTCTTCTGTTTAGAGAAAATTAGGTAAGAGGTACTGACTGTCTACAATCCATGATAAGTGTTACTGAAACTGCAATAAGCATTGCACCTTCATTCATTGTGATAGTGGAAATCTGAAATCTAGATACAAAATAAAGAACTTCTGTTGTCAAGGTCAGGTGATAGCCCAGATTCTACTTTTATTAATTAGTCAGTCTGAATACCTAAAGACATTGTGTCCCTGCAGAATTAAAAATTCTGGACTGAATTCTCCAGGGCAGTGTTTCAGTCCTGTTGCTGCAGGGATAGGGAAAGTTTTACAGTTGGGATCTCTCTCATTCTCAAGAGAAAATATGGTAATTCCACAGTATTGGAATTACCTTCATAGCAAGGGTTAATAAATGCCTTAATTAGACTCATGAAAATGCAGAAGGAATCATGTGAAGTTCTGCACAACAGGTCATTAAGATATAAGTGAGATTGGGAGAAAATTCTCATTTAGAAAAAGACAAACACTGCACAGGCACCAAATATGGGAAATTTGAGTAGGTTTGTAATGAAAACCACAGCTTAATAAAGAGGACACATCCAACCAATGATGTATCATGGCTTTATTTAATGTCACATGCATTTGATATACAGATATTTTAATATATTTTACAAAGTCTATATAAGTTATATATTATACTAAGTTATGTATTTGGAAGTCTGAAGGAGTAGTACTGTAAAATTTTACTTATATACAGTTGAAGAGAATTTAGTAGACTAAGTTGTGTATGGAAGATTTCCTTCAGCATTAAAAGAAATTGTGATTTCATTGTTAATCTCAGATGGAATTGGATTAAGACTTAATTTGTCATAAATGGCTGGCTATTCCCTGCTCTCATGTTCCTCAATACGTCTGTGTCACAGGAGATACTGCCTGACAATTGCTTGACAATTGCAGAGTTTGAGGCTCCTAGGACCATTTAAAGCTTTTTTTCAACCTTGATGAAAGCTGCTCAGCTTGATAACATTTTTTTTCTTTTTTTTCTTTTTTTTTTTTTTCCCTCAGATCGTGGCCTGATCAAGAGGGTGGTTTTATCACATATGATTTTGTGGCTAGGTAGAATTGGAAAGTTCCCTTGTGGAGAATATGAACATTTGATCCTTCTTCCATCCAAAACTCTCCCTTAAATTCCATTTATTCCTTTTGTGGTATGGCTGAACAATAATATTGGATTGAAAGTGTGTGGGTTTTTCAATATTTCCTTTTTCCCCTCTTCCTGTTTTCAGATACATTCAAAGCCTGAGACCAAGAAAAACTTGGATATTTTTAGAGTCAACTTTTTAATCAAAACTAGGATGTTCTGAGATTTCAGTGAACTTCAATGAATTGCAGAAGCATAGACTGGGTAGTGCTGAATTAAAGTGTCAGCTCTATTCTGATCAATAAGATCCCTTAAACAACCCAGAGAGAGAGACAAAAGAGGAAAAGTAAGTCATTTAGAGAGCAACACTGTAAATGCAGCAGTCATTATGGTTTGAGTGCAAAGTCTGTGACTAGAGCTGCAGTAAAAGAAAAGGAGGCAAACACAGCCCCAAAAGAATATCCAGAAAATGTATTTTTTTCTATCAACTGTGCCACGTATTACACAAATTAGCAATAAATTATTTTTTCCAAGAATAGTAAGAATGATATGAAACAGGAAGTAACCCTGAATGGTTTGATAGATATGAACAAAATGTTTAGTTAGACAAAGGACAGTAATGAGGGGTAGTAGATTGCACTGCTCTTTTAATAGCCTGTCACCAATGGGATAGACTAAGGCCATAGCAGGTATTTGCGGGTGAATGCTTTTTCTTTTTCTTTTTTAAGAAAGAGAATGTAGTTGGATGATTCCTGATTAAACTTGTCAGTACTTAACTGTAAGCCCTTTCTATGTATCAGTAACAAAACTCTCTGTCCTTGACCTTTCCGTATATTTTTCATTTAATGTTTTTGCAGGAGAAAGGGGTAGGAGGGAGTGACAGGAGAGAACAGAAATGGAAGGGGAGGATAACAGGAAAGGAGATGGTGTATTTAACAGATACTGAGAAAACAGATTTTTTTCCTGTTTCTGCCACTAAATTTAAATACAACTGGGCTAATAAGATAGTGTTTTGGGCTCTAATATGCTGGAGTCTATGTCTTGAGGATTATTTGTCTCTAGGTACAGGAAGTACAGAAGAGATGTAAATACATTAAATCTCTTATTTGTAAGTGGTTTAGACTAGCCATCTTTTTAATGGCTGCTCTTGTAGATTGCAATGAACCTCTTTTGGGTCCTGATCCAGCAAGGTCCTGAATTTTATTGTCGTCTTGAAGGAAGAGTCGGGTTCAGTGGGTCCATGTTCAAAATTAGAGGTATGCCCAAATGAGCGACTGAATGACAGCCTCATTAGCAGTATTTTGAAGTGCTTAAGAGCTTCATTATTTAGAGTCATATTTTGAATAGTTTTATTTTTTAGAATTAAAGCATTTTGTTCCATCTTACATGTAAAAAAGAAATAGACCCCTAATACTATGCAAATACACTTTATGATTCATATCTGCAACAGTATCAGCAAGGAAAAAAAAAGACTGTATAAGATGAAAGACACAATAAGATATGTCAGATAAGATTTTAAAAGCTTTGCCAGAGAGGAAGAACTGAAAATCCTACACATGAAACCTAATGATAGAATATTGACTCAAGTGTTGGAATTACTTTGGCAGTATATTTGTCAAATTGTTACTAGAAAAATATGGCTGCTCTTCTTCCTAGAATCTGCATTACCTTGGTGGTTTTCTCTGTTCTGCATATAGGACTGACTGTGCTGAATTTTGAGAGATCTGAATTTGGCTGGGGACGAGCAAGCAGCTGTAGCCTGCATGCATTCTTCTCAAGACTTCTATAGGAGGTCTGAGCAAAAGAGAATATCTGATTAATCACCCTGTCCCAAACCAACCACAGGAAGTCATTGCTTCTGGTATGTCTGGGCTTGACAGATGTCTGTCGGCTCATTGTGCATTACTGTTCAAACATCTCTGAAATTTTCAAGATACAGCTGTAAGAAGCAGCATAAAATGTCAAAGTGACACTTTTTTGTAAGATAGAGAATAACTGAGAAAGTGACATGAGACAAGAGCCCTCAAGAGACTTAAATTTTTCTTGAAGGTTTGACTTTTCCATGTGTTGATATTTCAACCTGTTACTCACAAACCAACAGCATGAGACACTGCTTGATGTTGGCTACACAGAACTAACCTGGAAAGCAAAGCACAGCAGCAAAGATCCTTATATGACTTCACGGAACACGAACCTCATTTTTAGAGAACTGGCTCTGTAGCCTGTCTACATCTTGACAAATGATTTAAATGAACCAGCTGCTGGTTCCATGTACTTCTTTCCATGCTTTAATAAATTGCATGGTCGCTGTTCAGAACCTTTATGTGACCAAATGTATTTTTTCAAAGTGTCGAAGACTGGTCTTGATGTGCAGGGTGGTTCTGACTTTTGTAATAATGAAGGGATGAAGAGCAGTGGTGCTGGTAGCAGCCGAGCCAAGAGGGAGCCTGGCTGCGCCCAAAGGTGCAGAGCACAGTGGTAGGGAAATGGTGACCCCACAGTGCAGGGGAGCATCAGAAGTGCTGGCACAGGCGGAACTGAGCCCAGCAGAGCAGCAGTGTGACCCTGACTCGGACAGCCCAGCTTCCAGGGGCTTAGTTTGTCTTTGTTTTTGCATTGCTTTCAGGCTGGGGGTGTGTCGCCCTGATTTCTGCAGTGCTTAGACGTTTTTAATTCTGTGATAGAAGTTCTCACGCACTCTTCTGTAAACGTAGCTATGTTTACAGAAGAGTGCGTGAGAACTTCTATCACAGAATTAAAAACGTCTAAGCACTGCAGAAATCAGGGCGACAGGGGTGGGAAAAGCCAGCTGCAGGAGCTGCCGCACCATCTTGCCCTTGTTCCCAAGGACCCCGTGTGTGGCACGCGGGAGCAGCCACCATATTGCCTTCGTGTGGGGAAGCCACACGGATGCGACCTACGGGAAGCACCCACCCACCATTTTGCTTTTGTTCCCAGTGGTAAACACCTTTTTGTGGGTAAAACACCTCCTCTTTTTATACGGTTTTGCTGTTAATATTGCTGTTGTTATTGTGCGTGTCTTATCCTTGCTTTGTGCTTTCAGTAAATCGTGACCCTGACCCATACTCTCTGCTTTTTGTCCCCGCTTTACCAGAAAGGGCGAGAGAAGGGGAGTGGATTATTTGGGGTTTAATTTCTGTCTGATGCTAAAACCAGCACAAAATGCCAAGCACTACTATGAATTCTCATGTACTGTTAGTAGTCTTTCTGTCATGTTGGCTAGTAGGCTTAAAGTGAATGGGACAGAAAGAAATAACTGTTTTGCCTTTTGCAGTCTACAGTGTGAATCTTTTGCAGAAAGAAGGACAACTACTTTCAATCTAAATAGCAAGTTATATATTAAAAAATTATACTACTCTCAATGTTAAAATGCCTAATGAGCATGGATAATTTTTTCCTTAATGTATGTTCTTAGAGACATTTGATCCATTCTTTCCCACTCTCCCCTCTTAGACACTACATGGAATAGATTAGAACTAAATTAAGAATTTGAATGAATTCTTGTTTGCTTTCACTAAAAGCCCTACAGATTTTGCCATTATTTTTCTTGCCCTGTCATCCCTTTTCTACTTGCACTGAATGTTGGTTTGTAAAGAACTTTTCTACTATGCTTGACCTATTCTGTGTAATGATTGGATTTTTTAGGTAGGATATAATTTTAAGTAAAAGAGTCCTGAGCAATGTTTATTTGGTGAGATCCCTAGAGGGATATTCTTGAATCAGCAAGAATAGGGCCTGAACTGTTCAAAGAGGGTATCAAAGCGAACAACGAGAACTCAGACCCAGTACACTTTGCAGTTTGAATTTAGATAAATACTGAAACAACCACAAGAAACAGACAGAAGGACTACTGTTTTTCCTGGCTGAGTAGCAAACCTTTCCAGCAGAGGCAAAATATCACAGATGTAGTGATGGCTTCTGATAAAAATGGTTGCTGCAGATCTGAAGTTCTGTCAATCCCTTTATTAACAAAGTGTTTGATGCCTTTGTTTAAAATTGGATATGCCACAGAACCTACATATCTCTAGCTGTGTGGTTTTTATTCTGAGAAAAAAAAAGTATGCACTGCCACACAATGGCAATGAAAATCTTTATTTCCAGATGTTCAGAGATCTAAGTATTTTTCCAAATCACATTCAAGTACCTGCATAGTAGAACTGGATGATTATAATAGAGAAGAATAATTTAAATTCAGAGATTGAGATTGTATTTTAATGGCAAAAATCCATTTGAAAGGGAACCACTACTTCCTGGCCCTGTTAGGGAAACAGTTTCTGAGAAAGGACAATTTGGTGGCTGAGTAAATGCACATGCCAGTAAAACGTTTGTGTAGCTGCTGCTTTGTAATAAAAGTAATGAGCCCTATGTTGCTCTTCTCTGTAAATATCAGATTAAAGTCTGGTAAATTCAATTTATAATTAAAATATAAATTATCAATAGATAATTTGCTCCTGTTTTGTATTTAGGTTTCTTTTTCTAAAAATTTCTTATTAGCATTTTGCTTTTAAAGTCTTTTTTGAAAGCTCAGGATTAATTCCTGTTCAAGCAAGAATGCACAAGAATAGTTTTGATATTGTTCAGCTTTTTCAGTAAACATTACATCTTTTTATCCAAACATCCTTTGTTTATATTTTCTGTGCTTTTTTTTTCTCAGTTCAACACAGAAATACCTATGTTCAAGGTAATCAACATTTAAGTGGTGGCTCTTGTTTTGAGAATCCTTCAGTCTGACCCTCTGGTAAGATCATGGCTTATTCATAATGGGCAAGTACTGTTCTATGAACAAGATATTGAGTTGAGCATTTAAGATCTTAGATAGCGACGTACATGAAGTTCTCTTTATGGAGCTTCTTCTCCCAGGTGTGTGATATTTCAAGCCTATAAATGCAATACTGAATATTGAGTAGCCCTGGATTTACATCTGGTTTCGTAGATGGGTCTGAGGCCACCTATAATATTTAACTTCATTTTTATGTCAGTGTGTATTCTGAATCAAACAAATTCGAGCAGAAGATCTCAAAAGAATGAGATCAGGTTATTCTCTGATCAGTTTTAATCATACTTCGACTTGAAAAAATCACTGGCATAATTTGTGATGCAGATACATACTCCCCATGTCCTTACAAGCAAAAGTCCTATTAGCTTCAGTTGCAAAAGAAATGCTGAAGGGTGAGAATCTTTATGTGAATACAGAAATGTAGGAAAAGAATGCTCCTGGGAGTCTTGAGGATTTTCACAAACCATGTATAGTAGAAAAACAAAATTTAGAGGGTAAATATTGTAAATGTGTTCATTTGAGAATTGGATCATGGCAGGAATGTTTGCTGGGAGGCTCTAAATCTCAGTGTTTCTCATCAGCTTATGAAAAATTGTGGTATTTAAAAAGCCTGGCTGCTTTTTAAAGATATGTAAGGCCAGAAAATCAATTAGTGAATCAAGATAAGTAATGGTAAGTATCATCAGCCTGGCATTTTGTTGGAACTTCAGTTTCTCTATACCTATGTTTACAGCAGAGACAGTAATCTTAAATTCACACTTTTGATTTAGAAGCAGACCTTACATATCTGTAAGACCCAGAAAGAGCACTTCTTCCCAGGTTGTTGGACTGGGGGACATTAATCCAAACAAACACATTAGCCTTACACTCCCGTGGCAGTGAATGTAGTTAATGAATATGACAATAAGCTGAAGCACATGTAATCAAATTGAAATGAAATTATTATTACCAAATGATAGTTTATAACTCCAATTTTTGAATGGAATTACATCAAATATTAATTTAACATAAAACGCAGGGGTAATTTCTTTTGGACCATGGTCAAAGATGAAGGTTTTCTGTTTTATTATTCACTTTCACAAGAAGAGCGTCAAAATTCAATCCCCCTTTTGTTTTATTGATAGCTAGAGTTCCATTAGACCTGGCCAGAGGACGGGGAAGATGAAACATGCCAGCTTTTTATCTCTATGTTCATACTTCTTGCAAGTAAAAGCATAAAATGGGATTCTGCAAACCTCCTCAGCTATCTGCTCTAAAACTGCTGTCAGGGTTCTAGTATGCCTTTCTACAATTTCAGCTGCTAATCTACTTTGTGTGATAGCTACAGTTACAAATTATTGTTTGCATGTCTTGCTATTCTAGGTCAACTTCACTGATACATGCAGAAATTTTTGCCCATCATTTGGCACTATTCTCTCCTGAAAAATTCAGCATTTCATTGGGAAGAACAAGAATTCAAATCCTGATACAATCAGGCTGCTCAGGTAAAAATCTTTTGTAGATCTGGTACCTTTCTTCTGATGGCAGCACTGAACCAGCCATTTCTGAGGTACTAGGGACAGGAACAGATATGTTAGGTAGAGGCGCTGAGGGTCAGTGTAGTCAAACGATTTAGTGCTCTGATGCTACTGAGCACTTGTATTACAGTATAGCATAGTTTAGGATCAGTCAGTCTCTTCTCTATGGCATCAAAGCTTTATCTAATTTCTCGTGGTCTCTTTAGATGGTTAAAACATAACCAAAAGCAGTTTTGCAGTTTGGACTGTGTAGTATGTTATATAGTTTTATCAATATTATCAGAATCCCCTTTGCCCAAGATGTGGGAAACGCAGGAGCAAAAGCTTCCACAGAGAATGGTGGGTTTGATTTACAGCCCTGGAAGAAACTTGGTCTGGCTTAATTAACAGAGATTTATGGACCTTAAACAAGAGGATTACAAGCCTGAGTTTCTGTAGAAGTAAAAATATATATCGAGTGTTATAGTTAAAAAAGTTTTAAGTATAGTAATGTAATTTTATAGTAATAAGTTAAGGGTTTAGATGTAACAGTAGAAAAAAATAGGTGTACGTGACAAGACATATTATTGGTCAAGAGGCCACCGCAGTGCAGTAGAAATTACTAGAGGTGATAGGTCAGAAAGTCAAAACAAAGTTTCGTTTTAAGTGTCTATTGGATTAGAAGGTTATAAATTGTCTAGTAACTCTAAATCTTGTGACTCTTCTAGTCATGTCGGCTTATAGCTAAATCTCACGCCTCAGAGACTGATGCCTTGTTTGTTATTTTAAGCAATAAACCGTAATGATCTCGAAGTGTCCCCTCTCTAATTGAGAACGCCGACGGACGTAAAGCGTGGGTGGCGGAGCCGGGAGAAAAAAGCAAAGGGACAGTAACAAGTAGTGCAGCCCCCGCACTAACACAAGATATTGAGGTATCAAGTCTGACAAAATGCCTTTATAAAAATTTCCATGTAAATGCCAGTCTTATATACAGGTACATAAAGTCACAGAGCTCATCTTAAGCATAAACCCCATCCCTTGATATCGTAGTGGTTTTCTTTTTCTTTTTTTTTTTTTGGTATGTTTGGCAATCTTCTTTGTAATTAGGCATTTTAGTTAGTAGGACACAGGTAGGAAACCTCTGAAACTCAGTGCAGTTAATGGAGACAAGTATAAGGATCCAACGGCACCGAAGAGAAAGTGCTTTAGTGGATACATGTCAGGTAGTAACATTGAATCAAGCTGAGATTGATATTTTTTTCCGTAATTTGTGTATTTGGTGCCCATGTTGTTACAGAGAGTGAGCAGTACAACCATGCTGACAAGCAAGAGGGGAATACTGCTGCCAGAGAAAGCAGCTTTGCTGGTGCAGCCCTGCTCTGGCTCTGCAACACTGACACTGCACAATGGGACAAGGGAAAGAATACGTGAAAAAGCCTTTTTTGTCTGCTCTGTATCTCTTACCCTATACTTAGTGTTAGATTTATTTTTACTTATACACCCATATTTACTGGATGCAGAAGAGTGGTTGAACCATTATTTGTTTAACAACTGAAAATATTTTCTATCTGTGATTTCTAGAAGAGCGTTTAAGGAATTTTCAGGCTTAAAACAAATTTAAATTTCTAATCTTCACATCACTGCACAATCAAATGTATGAATACATAATTACTGAAACTTGGATATACATTTCTGTATGTATCTATAAAGTGTTACAAGAGAAGCATCAATTCAATGGGTTGCTTTCATGTGATTTTGACAGAGCTACTTGAAACTCAGATTTCTTTGTGCCTAGCAAGAATACTTATGTATGTGAAAGAAACAACAGCTGTTTACAGCTTATCTAAAAGATTATGAATAGATAAAAAAAAGATTTTTTTCATCTCTCATATAATCTCCAAATGAATAATCAAGAACAATGTGAAGCCAAGGGCAGTGGATGAAATTCTTAAATATCCTAAGTCAATGGGAATTGTATTATTGACTTTACAGGGACCAATATTTTAACTTATACATTGAAGGTCCAACCCTTATGGAAATGCAACAGGCAGGTCATTAATCATAACCATGTAGGGTTACACTAGTACAAAACTGTACAGACTTCTGATATAAAAAGTTACTGTTTTCTTTGTACCCATGGGAGGCTGTGGTGATAGTACTCAAAAAAAGTTAAATTAAAATGGGGCTTCTTATTCAGGATGGAAAATATATGCTGATTGCAGCAAGAAGTGCTTCTTTTTTTTTCTTTTCTAGGGAAATACAGTTATGAACCACAGCCTAAGCCTGAACCTAAAAACATTAGTTTAATTTCTTCATATGTCCTACAGCTCTTATATCAATAGCCATTACTTTAAGGTTAAGACACATACAACACTAGATATGAAATTAATATGGCTTATTTGAAAGAAAAAGGTTATTTTAAATTACCACTGTTCACAAATATGTTAAATCTTTAAAATTGAAAGTATGCACTTTTGCAAAAGAGCTATGAAATGCTGTTTATAATTTGGAAGCATTTCTTGCTGATAGCCAAAATATAACAAGGGAATATTAAATAATTCCTGAATCACAGGGTTCATTCTTCATCTTCCATTGCAATTTTTTTGAGGTACAAACTTGATGATTTTCAGTTTTAAGAAAGTACTTTAAAATGTGTTATTGGATGCTAATAGTAATTACAGTATTTCTGTAACTGCCAAACTATAAACCTGGGAGAATAATAATTACAAAAATAAATGCAGAGAAAATTAGGAGAATATCTCACTAGTTTTTCAAACTGAATTTTAATATGCTATTTTTCCAAAGAGTTGTCCGTTAGTGCTTTTACTATTAAACAGATTCTTAGATAGTATGATGATCAGAATGATGTAATTATCCAGGATGACAAACTGAGCTTTGAAAGATAAAGATGGCTTAAATATTATTGTTTGTTTCCAAACTTGAAACAAGAAAAAATCTTTAATATGCTTTGCAGGCTAAAAAGATATATCGTACGGAAAATATTTCTCCTATTAAACTGGGATGGAGTAAGTATACTGGGATATAAAAAGGAGTTCTTCTCCACCAAATTGTAATTATTTACAGCATTCTAAATTTCATTTATAACACTCAGAATCATCTTATTCACTGAAAAAGTATTCAAATACGCAAAATTTTGTCATATATCTTGAAAATTTTAGGTCAGTTTTGAACTGTTGCTAAAACCATGAGCAGACTATGTCAACATATTGTAGGAAGGCAGACAGAAAAAAAATTTAATTTAGTGTAGCTTTATGAAACCCTTTGAGGGGATATAAAGTAAAATACAGCCAAATACTGCAGGTGACTAGTCAGTCAGGAAAGATGTGTTCGTCTATTATTCTGTCTACAGATTCATCTACAGTCTTCATCAGTCAACCTCTTCACTTACACACAGTTGTAAAAATAGCTTTTAGTCTGTAACACTGAAAAAGCTGACACAGCCAGAAAAATGAAACTTGCTCAGTGATTCTATGATTTTAAAAGGATATTATACAAAATTTCCAACACCAGTGGGAGGAAAGCAGTCTTCATTCTGCCCCACTTCCTTTGGGCAGTAGTAAGTCCTGTAATTGTTTTTGTCCTTAGTTTACCAATGTGAATTTCTGCTACCAAAAAAAAAAAAGGTGACAGAGATATTATACCATTGTGCTTTCATTCATAAGTATAGATGCAGGACTCATAGTACTATACAAGTACAAAATGCTTTAGCCATGAACCTGTAGAGAAGGATGCCTGCAGTGAAGACAACTTCAAAATGTGGCAGCAGTGTTTCCCTACGGCCAGGAAGATAATGAGATGTCATCAAGTAGGAATAGTAAGAAGCAGTTAAGATAGATTCAAGTACCCAAAATAACCTGTGGGACGAAAGTTCTTTTCTGTATATGTATTGTTACTTCTCTCTGAAAATGTTACTCCTTTTAAAAAAGGGCCACAGGGAAAAAAATCAGGCAGAAGGCACTGCTTTGGTTTTGGTGCAGGTGACCCAGTACTTCCAAGATGTGTTTCTGCTCCAGTTGAACTCCCTCTTTGGAATGCTGCTCAGGCAGCTGGTGTATCCTGCCACTGCATGACTGCCACTGCAGCCATGCTCATCCATCAAACTCAAGGAAACGGCCTCTGAGATTTCAAAGTCTGGTGTCTTAGGTGCAGACCCAGCTTCAGGAATTTGATATAGTTTTTAGGTAATGTTACCTCCTCCTCTGACACATCTGCACTTTTAATTACTTTTTAAAATTACTTTAAAATATACTTTATTATTTTAACATTTTTATGATTGGCCATAGAAGTTAAGCAAAGATATTGCAGTATTGTCATTCTGAACCATGGCATTGCCCTCTTAAGAGAATTAGGGTAGTTTGCACAACAGAGCATATAGAGGCTGCTTCAATATTCATGCAGGAATTACATGATAGTTACACCATGAAAAAATTTGCTTTTGTAGTTTTTCAATAGTGTGTTTCAAAATAGTCTCTTGTGAAATGGTCTTTCTCTGCAGTTGCTTTCTTGATGGTTTTTTTGATTGCTATGTTAAACAAAAGATAGGCATCAGCAAGATACGCAGTTAAAATGAGCACATAAAAGGGGATTACTTTAAAGGAGGATTATGAGGGGGATTCTAAATCTAGCTATATAAATAAGGACTACAAATATAACCCAGTGCATTCATTAATCTGATTGGCAGAAATAATGTAGCAGCCAGCTGAGTAATGTTGAAATTGTTTTCTTATAGTGTGCACTTTATCAGATGTATGCAAAAGAATTTCAACTCTATCCAGTGTCACCTTGACACACTATGTTGGTGCAACTGGCCTGAAGAAAGGGTATTTGGGAAGTGAATCTATAAGCTTTGTTGTAAGAAATCTGAAAATCTTTCTGTCCTTCATTTACACAGATAGACTGATAGAACAGACTATGAATGATTTTGATGACTGATTCAACTAATGCTCTACTAGCTTTAGGTTTCTTTCCGTTCTTTGCATTGTTTCACCTCTGTGTACGGCCGTGCCATCTATGGAATTCTGGACATACAGGTGGCTTCCCTACCACTCTACCTTGCCTGCTTCATCTCCCCAGGGTGATGCCATTAGTAAAAGGCAAGAATTCACAAAGATACAATTACTTCTAGCATAGAAATCGACAAAGATGACATCAATCCATGTAACAGTTTTGCAGCATGTGCTGCAATGAGATAAATGGCTCTGCATTTAAGGTAATACTGGAAAAAATACAGTTACATTCTTACTGCCATCTAAATCCATGTCACTGTGCATCTGAATTGCCCATCCTGCAGTTCAGAATTTCTGTCTATGTAAAAGAGGAGAAAAGAGAAGTCACAGTGATTTGAGAGGTGTATTTGACTAGAACTGGCCACCTGTGTCCAATCTGGAAACTGGGGCAGCCACAAAGATTGATTTCTTCCAAGCATGCTTTTGTCAGTAGGAGAGGGCAGCCTGAAAAACACTACCCTGCTATTTGTGAAGAGCTTTCAGAGCCCCATGCTCAGCTGGAAATGCTTTGAAAAGCAAACTAGCTGTGCTACATGTCTGAGGGAAGCAGAAGGCAACAGCAGTGACCTTTGAAAATTTTGACCTTAGGAGGGCAACTTGAATAGCAGAACTCAGAAGAAAAGTACTTGATGAAGTATTTTGATTCATCTTTTTGCTTTGTCTTTTGATTCCTATAATGTAAATGGTAAGATTTACAAAATGAACTAAAAGATACAACTAGCCCATCAATTAATGAGATAGAGGAATCCAGCTGCTGACATTGCTACCTGTGTTTTGCCTCTCTTCTGGCAAACAGATTGGCAAAGTCTTTAGTTAGCATTAAATTCAACTGGGTAGTTTAAAAGCCTCCATGATGATTATTTAGCTCAGGACCCATTCCAAACTTATGCAAGCATGAAACAATTGCACAATGTCTAAGAATGAAGATTCCTGAAGCAATAAAAGTAGTTTAATCCTGACATTCAAAAAACATGGAATGGGTCTATTCCCAAAGACAATTTCCTTAATAGCCCAGTAGCTGTAAACCACTGTAGTCTGTGGATTTGAAATCCAATTTTCTTCCTTTTAATTGTTACATAGCTGTAGCAACAGGTCATATGGTCTTTCTTCTATTTTTTTCCATGGCCAATAAACCAGAATATATTTACAGTGATGACTTAAGTGCCTTAAGTGACATTCATGGCACTCAGCTGAAACTAGAACTGATGGAAGATGGAACTGAAAATAGCACTTCTAGTTGTCTTTCTTTTTGTAAAGTTTCCTTTCAGAAGAGGGATCTCAGGCTATCTGTTTCATCTTGCACTCTATGTGTACAAATCTGAATTATCTGAAAAATTATCATATGTCTATTTTATGTGAATACTTAGATACTTATTGTCATGTAAACCATGCTCAATATATAAAAAAAGCTGTATAACTTCACAAAGTCATTTCCAATGGCGTTTTTTTAATACTGGAAATAATCAAAATTTAACATATTTTGGATTTCTATATTACTTTTGCCTTTGATTGAGATACAAACTTCAAGTATTTTCAACAGTTCTGTCTCATCTGGATGCTCTGGTGACTAATGACTCCTGTACTCAGGCTCCGGTCTTTCCCTCACTAGGGTGGGCACTAATAACATCTAGACCCTGTACATAGTTGCCTAGAACTTTTAGATTCTTAATAGCTGACAGTTTTACTTTTATCAAATCAGGCTAAAATTAGTCTTTGTTTTTAAAAAATCACTGTGAGGAGGGCAGGGGAGTAAAAACTGTAGAATAATTTTTCTCGATATCCTTTGAAATAAGCGTTAAAACAACGGTGCTAGCACCAGATTTCCATAGCCTATTCTTTACATACAGTGATTGACTTGTGGGCCTTCTTCTTTGTGGGAACTTTGTTCTTGGTGTCTTTGAAAACCTTTCACACTTTCATATTCTGGTGACACCAGTGATCTTTTCTGTTGACTTGCTGGCAAGAAGCTGTGCATCCAACACTTAGGAAATGCAAGCTTGAGAATTCCTTTCCCCTCCTTACTTTTACTGTACATCTTCTTCTGGATAACCCTTGCTGCAGAGATCCTTCCTATCTAGTTATATCAGCATGAACTTTTTAGGCAGGTCAGAAGGGAGCAATCTTTAAGTTAAGTGGTGATGGGTTTTGTCAAGTGATATATTTCCTTGGTGTATGGGGGCTGTGACCTAAATTTTGACATTTTAATTTTTGACTATTCATCTGTTTTACATGGGAAGCTCATGTATTCAAGTCATTTCTAAACCATGTGGGTTCTGCTGTTGGAATGAAAGGTGTTTTTTTTGTCCATTAAGTATTGTTTCTGCTCACATAGCAGTTATCAATAGTTTTTGTGGTAAGTTCTTGCCACAATTCTACTGGAGATTGACAGTCTTGTGTGATGCTCCTAAACATGCTTAACACATCCTTCTTGTTTGGAAAGTCACCAGCAGAAATATAATTTCTATCTTGGGTGTGTGATGTGCTGAAGTTAATGGAAAGCTGTTATGTGTTTTGCGACTCTCAAAAGTCTTAAAATAAGCCGTTAATGTAGCCCTTTAAAATAACTCTTTAAATGTATGAATTCAAACTAAAACCATATGTTAGTCTATATTTGTAACTGTTTTTCATAAGACCATATGCAGAGAGAGATTCTACTAAAAAAAATGTAACAACAAATATAGCTGTGTGCTTAGTTGTTGGGGTATTATAAACAGCATTTTTGGTTTATGTCAGTTTAGCATTCATTCTTGCAATCTCTTTTCTGTTTACGTGTATTTTTTCTTCAAAAGGTACCAGTAAAGACAGTGAACACTTTTATTTTGTTAATTTTTTTTACCCTGTAAGTAGACCATGAAGCTTTGGTGACACAGCCTGTAAATCTTGCGTAGAATTTTTGTGAGGCCCTGGTTCAGAAGGTCAGTGTTGAAATTCTACTCCATTTCACAAATGTATGGCCGTATGCTGCCATCTGTCTGCTCTGTGGCTGGGAGTTAATAGTGCACCATTAATGTTATGTACCAAACTGCAGCTATTTTTTGTGTTTCTGAAAAGCTGTTAAGACTTCTGATTCACTATTTTATCTCATTTTAAATTAGTTTTTTGGTCTGCTTTGGCTCTTCGTGGGAAAGCAAATTGTAAGGCTGAAAGGTTTGACGTCTCTAAACAGGTTATTTTTTCTCCCCAGAACAATGCCATTCTTATCATTTTATAGAATGCAAGAAGAACTGAATTAGTGTTGTCTGTGATATCTGTCATTCTCACAACTATTATTGTGTCAATGTACCGCCATATTCCAAAATACTATATGATAACTTGAAATGTTAATTCAAGCCAAAGCCTGTGATAGACTTTTTACTAACTCATTTATTGTAAAAGTCATGAGACTGAATTGGGACTGACTAGCAGCCTGCCAATTCTGTATATTAAAGACTATTATACATTATTATTGTGACAAAGATTGTAAGGGAAGAAAGAAATAGCATGTTGTGGTTTAAACCCAGCTGGAAACTCAGTACCATGCAGATGCCCGCTCACTCCCCTCCATGCCTGCCCCCCCTGGTGGGGAGGAGAATTGGGAAAAAAAAGCAAAACTCATGGGTTAGACAAGAACAGTTTAATAATGGGAAAAATTATAAAAACATTAATTATAATAATAATAACAACAATAATAATATTAATTATTATGAAAATGAGAGAGAAAGAGAGGAATAAAACCCAAGAGAAACGAGACACACTTGCTCACCACCTGCTGATCAATGCCCAGCCCAGCCCATCCCTGAGCAGTGATCGGCCCCTCCCAGCCAACTCCCCCCAGTTTCTGTACTGAGTGTGACCTCCCACGCTATGGAAAATCCCTTTGGCCAGTCCGGGTCAGCTGTCCTGGCCATGCTCCCCCCAGCTCCTTGTGCAGCTTCTCACTGGTGGAGCATGGGAAACTGAAAAGTCCTTGACTATGGGTAAGCACCACTTAGCAACAACCAAAACATCAGTGTGTTGTCAAAATTGTTTTCATATTAAATTGGAAGCACAGGACTGAAACAGCTACTATGAAAAAAATTAAGTCTATTCCAGCTGAAACCCAGACATGGCACAATATTTTTCTAAGTTTCATAAATTTATTCCTTTTTTTTTGCAGATGTTAACATTTCAATCTTACTTAGGTGCCATTTTGTCCATTTGAAGTTACAGTACATGACCAAGCACGCGGTGAATACAAAATACTTTGTATAGCTCACATCACATCTGTTAGACCATGTCAACAGTAAGAAAAAATCTGATAATTTCAAATTAGAAAAATACATAATATGATACATTTTGAAATTTATCAATTTCAACCTTGAAATTGACAATATTGTCTTTAATATTTATTACTTATAATTGTACTGTATTTTAGTGAATTCAAGTCTTCAAAAAATAAGAAATGAGGATATGTATTTTTCAGGCAGGAGGACTAGTTTTTATGTAGATCCTGCATCCGAAATTTGTATTTATACTCCAAACTATTTAACCAAAAAAAAAAAAAAGATGTTTCTTATTCAAATACTAAACATTTACAAATCTCCTTCAGACATTGATTTCCTTTATCTAAGCCCTAGATAACCCTTCCAGATTAAAAGCAAAGTTATTTGTTATTGCAATAATCATGAAGAATAATAGTTACATTTTTTAAAACAGGAAGGCAACTTGGTAAACTGTGCATATATTTTCCTTGCAGTCAGCCATTTCTTGACAGTAAAACAAATCAAGAGAATATATCTTTTATAAAATACTGTTTCATTATTATTTAAACTATAATTTTCCCACATAAACAGCGTCATGCAGTTTACACATATGCAAAAACACTTGTTAAATTGAGTGATTAATGGAGAATCATCATTGACATCAAACTGTAGGGGAGTGAATTCTGTATCATTATATTCCTGTGAGGAATATGAAGGTAATAAAATTGACATTTATTCTGAGGGTTTTTTAGGGACATGTGCTCTTAATAGTATTGCTAAATTTAATACACAGGCTGTTTTTAATTAGGAAATTAAACAGAGGTTTTAATTTTGATTTTTTTTAATGAGATTTATCAATTAACATGAGTGCTTTTCAGAGAAGACTGGTTTTGTTTCAAAATAGTTCCACTTCCCGCAAATAACACAACCAAGTTGTCAAAGCACCTTGATCATTACCGGTTTAGAAGAAGGTAATTTATTAAATATAGGATTAAATATAGTAGGTTTGTTGTTAACTATTTAATATACTTTTTTTCTTTCCAAGTAGATCATGTTCCTTATGTTTCCAATATAGGCATTATGAAAAATTCACGACAGAGACCTGTAAATCCTGGGGAAATGTTATTCAAAACAGACTTAAATGGTATAATTTTAAATAATCTTTTTACAAACAATATTTTTAGTGGTACTCACCCAGTAACTCTGTCTCAGTGTATTTTTTCATGAAAATCACGTGAAAGGTATTTCTTTTCTAGTTAGAGCTTGATTCAGAATGCAGTACCTCTAGCAATAATAGCTTAAGCAGTCGCTTGAGTGCCTTCAGTGTTTAAACAGCTGCACAGTCAATTTAACTCAGTATAAAAGTATCCATCATCAGATAGTCCATTTTGGTTAAACAGACAGTGGATGTTATGCAGTCTGAATTGCTGGGAGGGTAAGTCACATAATCAAAATGTGATTCTAAATAATATGACTCATCTGAAACTGCTTAATCCTATCTTCTGAGGCCATTGTAACAAAAATGATGATTATGTTGTGTTTATCAAAGCCACTGAGAGTTGTACAATTTTCTGTGGAGATTGTATGCTTTTCCTTTGTTCCAGGTTTTATTTGGTAAGTCCATGGGTAAATTTGCATTCTTTCTGCTCAGTAGGTTCTGCATGTACCAGTTCTTAAAGTTACTGTAAAAACTCAAGAACATGTCCAGCATAAAAGTCTGAATGAGGACTTCTACTGCTTGAGGGATTCCTGCTGCCATGATCTCAGTGAAGATTCTTGCATCTTAGCCTTGTCTTTATCTGTTCTTCATTTCTAGCTCGCCTTTGCACAACAGCTGTCTAAGCACTCCTGCTCATGATGTAGTTGTAGTTGTCGATGCAGTGTTCTGCAGATCAGGGATCACAGCCATACTGACTTCAGTTGTGGATTTTTTTGTTTTTTCCTAGGACCAGAAACTCTGCTAGTAGATTTTCATCAGTGCTAGGAATTAAATCAGTAGAAGGAGTTACAGAGATGGTATGAAATGAAATGAAATGAAATGAAATGAAATGAAATGAAATGAAATGGAGATGAGACAGAATAAATTTCATACCCATGGGAAGCTTCACAATTTCTGGGTTTTCTCTTCGATTCAGAGTGAAAACTTTCCCAAACAGAATGAAATTTGAAAAGTCTGACCAGTTTTGAAGTCATCTTGAAGTGTGTTCTCAAAAATGTTCCCAATTACCTGGATTTTTTTTCTCATATCTTCTGTTTCCTATGAAAAAAAAAGTGTATTATTCTTTAATTTTCCTTCCAGTCTTCCTTCTGGTTTGTCCCCTCAAACTTGCTCTACAGTTTACCTTCTGCCTAAGTACTACAACTTGTCCTTTCTTTCATGATGCAACTACTCATACTGTGCTGAAAGCATGATGAGTAAACGATACTGTTTAATGTTCTTATAAATGTGTGTAATTTTATCTGTGAAAATAATGCAATTTCACTGATCAGAGGAATTTATCTTCTATACCAGTAAGGGAACTCTGATTTGTGTGTGACAGAAGTCCACAAAACAGATCAAAATGCCATGCTGTTCAGAATGGTTGAATGCATCTTTCTGCTCAAGAAAAGAAAGAAAAAATTAGAAAAAAGATCTCTTTTCAGCTAACTGTATTTCAGCAATCATAATCCTTTGATGTTAATCTGGATGCTCAGGCTCTCCAGCAACACAGCAATCCCCTTTGAGGATCTAACTGTCCTCATAACACAAATGCTCCATTTATTTTTCTGTTGGGTTTCAGCCTCTGAAACAAAAGCTAGACTAGAAAGCCCTTGCTAGAGAGGAAATCCCTGCTGGAGGGGCACTGCTAAGAAATAGTGTCTCATTAAGTTTCCCCAAGACTTTAATCTTGCAGTTACTAGCGGAAAACTCAAAACAGCTCACAACTCTCCCACACTCAAGCCTTTAGAAGTGTAATCCATTTATAAAACAGACTTGGTTGCTCCTGTTTTCTTTAGTGTGGGTACCCTCTTTGTCTCATGACCTGTGAGTCTGCTTTCCATCCATTTGTATGCTTCTCTCTGAAAGTGTGAGACCAGGTTATTAGTAAATGAGTGTTCTTGCCAGGCTTTCCAGAAATGCGGTACAGATGAAAGTTTAGGTCTGTTATATGAAGGTTAATACTCCAGCCTGATAATATTGGATGGGATGGAATAGTAAGTGCAACAAACAAACAAAAATATCTCAGTTGTACTTTAACCTTGTTAGAACCAGAATGGTTGTGCCATCAATGTGAGTTATCTAGTGGTGTGGTAAGAATAAAGAGCCGTGTCAATATGGAATATGGTATATCTGACAGGCACTTAAAGGAAGATGAAGTTCACATTTGGTAGATGCTATTAGTAAAACCTCACAGGCACTATTTAGTGCCGTATGGCTTCCTGTCCTACTGCCTGAATTCAGTGGGACTAAGTGAGAATTTTGAATGTTCAGTACTGGAGAAAGGAAAGTCATAAGCCAAGAGAGGGGCTATCTCTTCCGTGTATTCATTCTCTCACCTTCCTCCAAACTCAAATTTTATAGTATAGCAGTCCTTTCAGCTCACCTGTCAAGTTCCTGTTAGTTTTTATCTGTCGTGTTTATATAGATAAGGTGTGTAATCCACCTCTGCTGCTTGAAAATAAGATGCTCCTCATCTCTGGGTAAGTAGGTCAAATTCGGCTTTTTATGATTATTGACATTCCCTTTATGGCCCTGTTGTTGTACTCCTGTCAGCTGTAGTGCACACATGGAAGCACTCAAGGTAACACTAAAGATAGATGGGATAATGGCTGCTACCTGCTTCTGCACCGAGATGTAGTGGCACTGCTTTTGCAGTGCAGGTCAGCTTCCAGTGGGCACACAGAGCACCCTCACCATTTATTCGTTGATCTCTGGTTTGAATGAGTAAGTATTGAGACTGAACTATATATCTGCCCCAGGTCCCTCCTTATCCTGGAGATAAGGAAAGCTTGCTTTGCTGTAAATCGGAGTTTTCCATCTTCAGGAAAATCAGCCCAATGCCTTCCAAGACAAATAAGAGCTCTGTGGAAATGTGTGTAGCAAATGTACTTCATAAAAGTACAGGAAGTAAATTAAGTACATTATCAATTGCTGGTTTTTGGCCTCATGGGTAACCTAGGTGTTTTGCATGTTCTTCTTGAGGAAAAGGGAAAAATCCCACACTGCGTAACAAATAATTTGTTTCATATTTATAGTAATACTAGTTTTAAGTTTCTTAGACTACTAGTATTTTTGTCCTTTTAACATAAATACTGTATTATATATGTGGGTGTCTACCAGGTGTTAGTAGTCATATTTTTAAACAAAGGTGTAACAAGGGTAATGATAGAAAATAAATACACGGAAGGAAACCAAATATAGTGTGTCATCTCTTACAAATTTTTGAGTCTCAGGTGTCAATTGCTGCAGGTCTTATTCATCATAGATATATTTTCCTATTTTAAATACTCAAAGTTCCCTAAAACTTATTTATTTTTGGTGCTGAAAGGAGAGACCTAGCTAGTTTAATTTCTATTCCTATAAAAAAGAGGGAAACCTATTAAGGAGTCTAGAAAAGGCGATGGTCTCAGAATTATAAATATTAGTATAGTAAATATTATTAGTAAATAAATACCAGTTTTCTCTACCAAATATAGTTTTAAATGGTTCTGATTTTCATGTTTATTTGGTTTGGGCCATTTAAAATAACTGTGTACACCTTGGTCGAGTGAGAATGTAATGTGGAAAAGAAATCAAGCTAAATAAAGATTGAGACAGAGAAAAGTAATTAACAGTACTCTGCTAAAAAAAAACTGAGAAAAGGTAAAACAAGCATCTAAAGAAACTGTTACCCAGCTTAACACATCAGGACATAAATTTCCTTTCATTTGACACATGTTCTGACAGCAAATGGCAGCTATTGGAAATAATAATCCTTAATAGGATTTTAGCTTGAATGAAAATAATTTCCCATTAGAAATTGGTAATTTTATTCCTAAAACTCATCAGAGACAACCCGCATCTTCTGAAAACAATACAAAACAATTTCTGACACTAAAAGGTATCATTAAAAGTTAATTAACAGTTCAAGATCAAGTCATTGAACTTCATTCTCATGTAAAATTTTTTTCAATACATTTACTATTCTATTCACATAGTATGTTTAAAGTTTTCTCTCCTGTTAATTATGCCTGTGACTTAAGGCATGGAAATGACTGTCAATTTTTTCATTTTCTTCTTAAATCATGATGTTTTTCTTTCAATGACTGCTATTCAATAGAAGTGAATCAGGGAGTGATTCAGAGAGGGTTCCCTTGGTATTTCATAGGAATGGCAGAAGTCTCTTCTCAAAAGTTAGCTACAGTACATAAATGAGGAGTAATAATGTACTCCTCAGTGCAACTACATCTGTAAATAAGATCAGATTCTGAGTGTACAGGGAAAGAGACCAGGCAGTGGCTACAGATCAGACTTCATTTTAAGGAAAGAAACAGAATGGATGGGGTATCTATGTAGATCTCTGTAACTACAGATTAGCAAAATCAGAAAAAAGAGTGGAACCTTTTGAAATTCAACAAAAGCAAATGCAGGCCCTGCACCTGGGGAAGAATAACTCCATGCTACAGGACAGGCTGGGGGCTGACCTGCTGGGAAGCAGCTCTGTGGAGAAGGACCTGGAGGTCCTGGGGGACAACAAGCTGACCATGAGCCAGCAGTGTCCTTGTGGCCAAGAGGTCAGTATTGTCCTGGGGTCCATTAGGAAGAGCATTGCCAGCAGGTCTCCTCAGCCCTGGTGAGGCACATCTGGAGTGCTGTGTCCAGTTCTGGGCTCCTCAGGACCAGAGGGACATGGAGGTTCTGGAGCGGGTCCAGCAAAGGGCTACCAAGGTGAGCAGGGGTCTGGGGCACCTCACTCACAAGGAAGGGCTGAGGGTGCTGGGCCTGTTCAGCCTGGACAAGACTGAGAGGGACCTCATCAATGTCTGGAAGTGCCTGAAGGGAGGGTGTCAGGAGGATGGATCCAAGCCCTGCTTGGCACTGCCCATCAATTAGGCAAGAGGCAGTGGGCGGGAACTGATGCACAGGGAATTCCACCTGAATGTGAGGAAGAACTTTACTGTGACTGTGCACTGGAACAGATTGCCCAGAGAAGTTGTGGAGGCTCCCTCGCTGGAGGTACTCAGGAGCCACCTGGACACAATCCTAGTAACGTGCTCTGGGGCACCCTGCTTGAGCATGCGGGTGGACTTCAGGACTCGATGATGTCCAGTGGCCCCTTCCAGCCTTACCCATTCTGTGATCCACAGTGGACTTGGCAATGTGTTTACTGGTTTGCTACAAAGAAATGGTACATCTTATCTTACCTTCAGTGTTATGTATAGAAAATGCTGGTAAATACTTCTCATAGAGTCATAGAATTGTAGAATGATTTGTGTTGGAAGGGACCTTAAAGACCATATAGTTCCAACTCCCCTGCCATGGGCAGGGACACCTCCCACTAGACCAGGTCAGAGCCCTATCCAACCTGGCCTTGAACACTACCAGGGATGGGGCATTTAGTAACTTTTTCTCTCACTATACTCTCCAGAGGGTTTTCTTCCCTCCTAAAGCTTTTGGACAGGTCTTTCTTAAAATACAGTTCTGCTGTTAGGTGAGGGTGCCCTCTTATGGAGACTGTGAGCACAAAGTCCTGGTGATGTTTCCAAGACTTTTTAGTGGGCTTATTTTACAAAACGCCCTTTAGTGGGTGTATTTTACAAAACAACACAGTGGGTACAATAACTAGAACAGGTAGACAAGTAACAAAATGTTTAATTTTTTTACTTAAAAAAGTAAACTTAGTAAAAGTAAACTTTACTACTTAGTTTAATTAAGTGTTTAATTAAATGTTTAATGTTTAATTAAAAGTAGAGACTTTCTTTGAAATAAGCATTTTGTTTCTTCACAGTATGGTCCTATGAAAATCTTTATCATAGTTTTGCCTTTGACTTCAATAACAATGAAATTTCTGTTTCAATATCAAGTATAAATTGTGCAATTAAAACTGATGGAGAGAAAAATTAGTCAACATATGGGGAAAAAAGACAGTAAATGTGAATGGCTAGGGTAAGACATGATTTAAATAAATAAATTTTGAAAAGCACCTAATCTTTTCCCACATTAATTTTCAATATTAATTTATTAACACTTACTTAGGGTTTAAGTCAGAATACAGATATGCATTTCATATATGTAAAGTAGATCCAACTTCATCTGCATTACTATGTGTGTTTTCATGTTGGAAAATGAGATAAATGCTTACATTGATGTGGCTGTGAAATGGAGATTTCTACAAACCCATTTTATGAGTAGAAATGTTTTCTTCATTTTGTAGTAAAAACTTATTTATTATTAAACATATATTTCTTTGTTTTCTTTCTATTCTAAAAGTTCTTATAAAATGGCAAGTAGAATGTTAGTAATTTTTCATCTATCCACAATTTTCTGGTCTTTTATATTCCATCCTCTCAGGTATAATAGATGTCACAGACATACACACCAATGCAGAGGATTTTTCTTCAGGACACATCAGGATAATGTGACTGGAAATATACGTGCAAAATCCATGTCACATCCAGGTGAGTTTTGATGCTCTAGTGCAGGACAAACTAATCAGTTATAATACTGAAATACTGTATTAATATTTCTATTAATATTCAAAATTAAGCACTGGTTTAGATATTAGTGTGCAAATGAATTGCTTACCCAAGGTTTAAACAAAATACATTTTTCTGCAAAATACATTTTCCCACCCACTTTGCCTCATCTAGTTTTTATTGTGAAATGGCAAAAGAATGTGTTTCAAAAGTAAAATCAATAATCAAATGTCACAAGTGCCAAGTTATCCAGTGATGTTTTACAATAAATCCTTAGTTTGATCTCTCTACAGTGTTGGCTTAGCCACTCATATCGAAACCAAAAACAAGCAATATAAAAGTGTCAGTGCTCGGCCTCAGTCGGCCTTGGCACACGAGCGAGGAAGGTTTCAGCGCTTTTGCCCATAACTCAGTCAGAGGTCACAAAGCTGGCATGTAAAGGTTGTTTATTCTAATGTTATCTATAGCTGCGATGTCCTGCACAGCAGGTGCATCTAGCAGGAGAAAGTAGCGTAGAACTGCCCACCAAATGGGCGTACCGAGATTTTTATACCCCGTTACAAATCCAATTGGTGGACAATACGTGTCATTATTTACAAATTTATACCAATTAATTCTAACCTATTCTAGACATGCAATTTCCTGTCTTATCTCTATTCTACCAATCAATTCATGTCCTCGTCACCAAGAATATGGAGGACAGTGAAGAAGAAGGAGAAGGTGACCACACCCTTTAGACTCCATCTTAACCCCCCTGTACATGTTTTACCCCCATGTACATGTTATCAGATCTTCTATATACTACATTTCACCCGGTGCAAAGTAACTATTAGTGCTTATATTAGACTCTTGTGGCTTGCAATCCATCTCTCAGAGTTGGTAAAGCTCTCCAAGGACAAAGATCAAAGGCAGTGCCCTCTGGGGCACCCCCATTTCGGGTTGTCAGGTCCCCTAAATTAGACAGAGACATGTCGTGGGTTCCGACATAAAAGATGTTTTAAAAATACTAATTTTCTTTAAAACTTCTTATAGTCAACAAGAAGTCAAGAAGTTCAATTCAGTTTCCTGTAAACAAGATGTATTTGTAGATGGCAATTCCAGTAAAATAAGATAGATAAATCAATATGCAAGTCTTGAGCAGGAAGTTGGAGACCACTGTTGGTGGGCTGTGGAAAGAGGTGAAGGAGTGAAAGCAGGACATCAATTCTCTTAATTCAAACCATTGTCTTGAAACAGTGTTTTCTGTGCATCCTCTGAGTCCACTGACACTGAAGCCCAGTGAGACCTTTCAGGTACTGCTTCTACATTGCTTTGGGATGGTGTATTACAGGAAAATCTGTAATTGGAAATTTTGACTGCTGCTTATTTTTTCAATTTTTTAAAAAAATAAAGTTACATAATTTCATAGCCATATTCTAATTCATTAGCAGATTTTAAAAGATCTTAAGGTGTCACTGCTAATAGTCCACTATTTCTTTAGTTCAAGCCAGTGGTAGATACACTGTGGAAGAGAAGAGGAATCACAAAGCCAGCAACATGTTACTTTTTACAATTAGTAAGCAGTTTAGTGAAACAGCACTTCAGAACACTGTACTTTTGGCTTTATGGCTATTTATTTACATACTATGTATTTCGGGATGTATATTCTCTATGATAATATTGACTCATTTAATCAAGAAATATCTTGCATTGAATTTAACTTTTAATTCTTAGACCACTGTCATCACATATAGAACAGCTCTCCTGTAGAGTGCTATCCAAATGGCTTATCTTGAAATACAGGATATATGGTAAAGGAAGGTCAGGAGAAGATAGACAATATCATGCCAGAAAGAAACACCTGACTGGACAATGTCAGTAGTGAAGTCTGATGGTACAATTTTTAAAGAAAATTTTACAACTACTAATTAAGAGGAAGGGAAGATTAAAATAAACTCATGTTAAAAAATTCCAATGAAAATTTGTTTTGGACTGCTGAGGAAGTTGTTGATCTTGGCGCACTGCAGAAACATCAGTGAAGCAGCTCTTGAGACAGCAATATTTCATTACTGACAGAAAAAAGGATTGCTGGAGAAGAAAATAGGATCATTTTAATTTCCCAGATATCCAATCCTTGTGAGGAGACCATGACATTAATATAAGCATTGTGACTTTAACATGGCTGAATGCCAAGCCAAGACTTTCTGAAACCAATTATTGACCATCTCCTTGCTGATCATGTTCATGAATAAAAAGTTAGCAGATTATATGGTATAATGTTCTTCAGTGGGAACAGTGGGCAGACGGTAAGTCTGTTCTGTTCTTCAGCATGATCTATTGTAAGTAGTAAAGTAGATAACGAACTACAGGACTAAACAAGCCAAAGATTGTGTCTTAGCTTTTGGAGAAAAGATGCTACAAACTATGCCAACAAACTGGAGTGATTTCCATTCTGTTAGTACTCCCATTTGGGTCATTTATATCAAGATAGGTATTAAACATTTTTCTTCCAATATCTTTATATTCAGCACATGTTTGTATCCATGCTTTACTTCTCTCATATATAGGATTAATGAGATTATAAATAGTGCCATCACTGTTTTTATTCAGGTGGCAATGCAGCTGCTAAGAAATGTACTGATTACAAAGCCATATCCACTTTGAACACTGAGTGGTGCTATCATATTAAATATTGCAATTCACTCTTCTCCCTTGGAAACAGGTTGTACCACCTGATAAACCCCATCAATTTTCACTTATTAATTAGTAGTCAGAGTTATAGTCCTAGTAATAATGGTGGTATTATTATTGTTGTTGTTGTTGTTACAGTTTTATGCATCACTAAAACTTTGTGAAACCAGAGACCATATAGCTGTAGTCTGTACTCATTGTCTGTGCAACTCTAGCACTGAGTAATTGTAGCCAAGTAATGAATTGCAGTAGATGTTTTTATATAAACAGATGAAAAACAGGACTGCTGTGTAGGGATACTTTTGAATGACCTATTTCAATTTAATGTAACAAATTACATATTTAATTTTAATTTAGCATTCTGTGTTGTAAGAAAATCTATTGGTTTTATAATGCACATTGCTTTTAAAAGCACTGTCATTATTTGCTGACTACATAATATTCATTCTCTGGACTATCACAGGGCTGTCAGTCCCTAAGACAAGTGTGATTATTCCAGTGACATATACTGAATATTACAGATTTCAACATGGACAAGGCATTCAGAAAGCAATTGTACATCATCACTAAAATGTGGAAATGATGAGGAAAAGAAAAAAATTGAAAATAACTTAAAAGAACATTGAAAAAAGGGGGAAACTGTCTTTATGTGGGTTGAGTTTTGAGACATGAGGAAAAAATTGAATTTTGCCTCTGCACATGATCTCTTTCAGTTTAACATTCAATTTTAAGTGCATAAAGCAATCTAAAGGATTTCATTTGTAGTCACTGAAATCGGTTGTCTCCTGTGCTAAGTTACAGCTTCTTAGGATATATGTTATCAAACAGTGTTACAAAAACAATACTGCAGGGAAGGAGTGCCTTTTCTGTTTTAATTTAAATGGATGTACTCAAGGAGCTGGTTTCTTGCAGCCAGTCAGGAATAATACGGATACTGTTTCAAGCAGGTTCCATGTGGCTGGGTGCTGCTACCAAATCAGGAAATGGGGAAATGGCTTAAGTGTGCTAGAGAAACCTGTGACCTACTGTCTGTGCTAAAATAATACAAGTGAAGAGGAAAATGCCTTCTGAGCATCTCCTCCTCTCTGTCATGGTATGCTACTGCTGCATCAAAAAAAGTGAGATTTTGGGCAAGAAAACATAAGCACAGAAACCGGATCACATAAGAACATTTTCAAATATGCTTGTGAGTTTTGATAATTTATTGTTCTAAAGGAGGTAAAGATTTATTTCTAAAGATTGAAAAAACAATTGGTATTACAGAATTGGCATTCTGTTTTGACAGATATGGTATATATGGAATTTTCATACTCTATTGTCAAAACTGTCTTGTGTTGCCCTTCCCTGCTCTGTAGTAGCAGGGAATTCAAGGTACTTCCAGTGACTTTCTATGGTCTAATGCTGTGACCATGGACAAAACCTACAGCTGTGACCTATTTATACAGCCCTCAAGATGCACCAAAGCTTTATGAACATTCGAACAAGGGAATCGATGCAGACAATGTGCCCAGGCCACAGCAGGAGGCCTTCAGGAATAGGAAGCACTGGTCATGAAAAGTGCTGGGAAGCAGTCGTAGGCTGGCATTTTAACTTAGGGACTAAGCATTTTAACTTAGGCTTAGCTGTGGATTTAGTTGCAGCTAGTGATCTGTGAGGGGTTTAGATACACATTTTCAAAATTATGCTCTATGGCTCTAATGCTTAGTGCTCTTCAGGTGCCAATTTCCCCCTAAAATCTGCACAGATTTATTGTCTGTTGTCCACATCCAGAAGCATGGGGGACATATTTATTTTCTAAGCAAGACCCTGTGTGTGTCTCCTCTGAGACACTTCATTGAGTAATGTATCACTTAAAACACCTCTTCTCTCACTGAGCTGCAAACTAGCTTGTTTTTCATTGCAATTTTCCAAGAGAGATTCGGAAGGTATTAGAGTTAGTCATCAGTAGAAAAAAACACACATAAACGCTTTTAAAAGCTCGTAAGGCAAACATATAATGTTACTACCTTGACTTACAGCCAGGGACACCATGACTTCCTCTCGGAAACCCGTTTAGCATTGGACGTGAAAGAATAGCAGGGAGACCTGTGGCTTTGCGCTCACTGGAACCGACCCACCGCGCCACGGGAAGGGGCACCAGGAGAGGGAGCGGGCGGGAGGCGCTGCGGGCAGGAACGGGGGCAGCGGCCGCCCCTCGCTCTCCATCGTCCCGGCCCTACCCTCGCCCCTGCTCCCCGCTGCCGACGCGCCTCGGGGCTGCCGCCTCCGCCTGTCCCGGGCGCAGCCCCCGGCGGCGATAGGACCCCGCTCTGGCTCTCCGTGGAACTGGAGGTCAGGGGCGGGCGGCGGCGGGATGGCTGCCCGGGGGAAACGCGCTGTCCAACCCTCTCGTTTCTGTCTGGCCGGCANGCGGCGGCTGCGGCGCGGAGCGGGCGGCGCTGGGCGCGGAGCCGGCGGTGCCCTGCCAGCACCTACCTGTGGCATGGCAGAGGTGAGTGGGGCCTTTCCGCCGGCGGCTTTGCGGGGTCTTGGCCGGACTTCGGTCTAAGCTGCCTGGGCTCTCCCTGGAGGACGACTGGAGCACTTGAGTAAAAGTAGGTAGGGAATTCGGTCGAGTCTCTTGTCTTTGCTTTTCTCTTTCCCGTCCCCGCGGTATCGGAGCGTTCTCTTTTTTTTTTTTTTTTT
>VXAD01010760.1:482350-557040 GCA_013399195.1 Dicrurus megarhynchus | reverse complement strand
GGGGGGGGAAAGAGAGGGTCATTATCCAAGAGCTGAACTTCTGTGCAGAGTACTTCTAGTATTGGTTGTCTTTGGTTACATGCAGGCCAACCAAGGCAGGAGGAAGGAGAGGGGGGGGGTCGAACAACTGGCACAGTGAGGTGGTACTTACTGAGGAAAATAAGTGAGGGCACTACTTAGGCAAAGTGTCTATAGAAAGACCAGTGGGGACAAAGGAACTTCATATTTGGAATCACCTCATATTAAGGGAAACATGAAGGTGACTGCTTTCTGTACCAATCCATCAAAATCTGAAAGATCTTTATTAAAATAGAGACCTCAGGTTCAGCAGTCAGAGGGATCTCATCCAGGAATAGAGCCCCTTACTGGATAGGACATAGCAATTTTCATGGTGTAATTTTTTTTTCCTCTATCTCAATGAAAATACAGTTTCTTTTCTGTTACAGTACTTCTGCCTTGGGACTTGGACTCCAGCTTTTGTGTAGGACAGCGGTGGTGCTGAGTTGTGTTGAATTTCTGTTGATCTCTTGGTCTTTCTTAGGGATATAAGAGAGCAGCTTGCTTGACCTCTCCCTGCAGGCAGTCCTGTTAGGTACAATAGTCTTGATCAACACAGCCTGTATTTCTTCCCTAGCCTACACAAGAGATTTCCAGCCATTTCCATGACATAGCAGACTACTGTGTTAGATAATTTTGAGTTCTATATTGTATACCACTTTTATTAAGAAAAAGATACTAATTAACTTACATTTGGATTCAGATTGTATTTTTTGGAAGGTTATTTTTCTGTTTTCAGGTTAATGGATGTATTTTTAAGGAGTTAGTACGTTTTCCCTTGTTAGAAAGATTATGCAGGTCTTTTAATAAACAGAGCTCATGACTTACTCACAAGTTACTCACTTCATTAGTAATATGACCCTCAGTTTTGGTGGTAAAATGTACTTCAGAATTGGACTGATGCCTTGCATAACTTTTATAGAATTTATAAGGAAGTAAAACTGGTGAGAATTGTTAGAACAATTTTCCTTTACAATCTTAAGGACTTAAATCTTACTATACGTCTTTCAAGCGATGCATCAATTATCAGTTCTTTTTGTTAGACAAAGACTGTCATAGACAAGAAGAGATTCAAGATGTTTTAGAGATATTTGATAATATTTTGTAGAAGTTTCTGTGGCCTAATAAGGATTATTTTTTAAATTAGATTAAAAAAATTGAATGAAAGAAGAGTCCTTTGGTCTGGAGCACCTAATAGCCATGATCACCTATTTTGTCTTCCTTCCTTCCTTCTCCTTCCATCTGGTCACTGGAGGCATATTTTATTTCTTATCTTGCTATATCTTTGTCCTTTCACTAAATTCAATCAGAGTTCTCTCCTTCTTTGTAGTGAAGATACTACTTCATGAATGATGAAAAAGAATAAAATTACAACTTTCAGAAAATAATAAATAAGGATGATCTTCAAGTTTTTCCATTAAAAATCTGTTCTCAGTCAGTCAGATTTGGGACAATGTCCTCCTATCTTTGGACAAATGACAGTAGCTTAGTCCTTTTTAAGTAATTTAAGTGATGTAAATGTGTTTACCAGCGAATTAGCTGCTAGCCACAAAATCCTTTTTCATGGTTTTTGCATCATGGTGATGTGTGCTTGCTGGTATCTTTTAGATGGAGATGGGTGTTTAATTGAAGAAGTCTCTAGTAACTGTTTTTCTAAAAGTGGTGTTTTAGTGCTGTTCCTCTAGTTTCTTTTGCAGTGTGAATTTTCTTGGCTCTTTTCTAAAAGCTGTAACGTTATGTTTATAATGGGTATGTATTCACTTCTAGTTTTAGAAAGTTGTATATAGATTCGCAGATACTAATTTCTTTTTTTCTTACACTCATAGAGCTCTGTTTTTGGCTAAGCTAAAAAGAACGATGTACACTTCTGGAGGTCTAAGAGACACAAAGAAGTGAGGGGGAAGGAGTGCAGGCACACACTAATAGGATATTCCCCTCTCCTGATGAATACTTGATTAAATTATTTATTCCTACTCTATGACTGGGAAGAAACACAGGAGGTTTTGAATCTGAATGTCATTCCACAGTGCTGACAAAGTACAGTGGCTCTGGTGGTCTGGACTGAAACAGCTGTTTTCTTTTCGCCTGAAATAGAAAATGGCAGTGCATTAGGTAAAAAAAAAAAAAAAAGAAAATTACTTTCCTTAAACCAACTGCTGAACTTTATACCCTGGTCTTTTAATGACCGTTTTCTGTGAATGCCTTGCAATTCTGTTTTATATTGCACAACCACAATATAATTATTCGCTGCTTCCCACAGCAAGATAGCAGTTCAGGCAAAGACTCCTTTGTTCTAGGGAACTGTGCACTACTGCACATGTATTAAGAAAAGTTGTGTGCCTACAGCAAGGAACAAGATTAGAGTTAGCTTTGGTTGCATTTTATTGTTTTTTGGGGCAGGTGGGAGGGGGGAGGGAGGATTTTTTCACTCTGTGTCCCCTATATGCTCATGACTACTTTTAGTTACTCTTGCTGTAGGTATATTTTCAAACATCTGCCTGTAGTTTGCCTATACTCGTCTGGTGCTTTGTTGTGCAAAGTAAATGATTATCAAGTGTAATTTCTGAAAGTATTCCTAATAGCTCTATATTTTATGATGAACAAACACTGATAACTATCAGGCCATCTTTGGATGTTTCTGGTGCTGATCTTGCAGTAGTAATAAAAGGGGAACTCTTATCAAGTGCTTTCGTGTGTGGGAGGTGGGGCCCTTAATGATCAAAAGGGTATTTAGCTGTCTGTACTGGAGACAGGGGCAGGCCTGTCATCAGGGGCATGCGGGGACATCTTTCACCCCATCAGGTTGCTTGAAGTTGCTCAGTCCAGCCTGATGTGTTGAACCACACCAAGGGTCCAGGTGGGCTTGTTCAGAAGGGCTGTGAATCGATGGGTTCAAGGCAGGTGATTCCGAGCCAGTAGATGGTTCTGTGACTTCTGCATAAGTGTTATTGGCTGACACATCTCTATGTAGTTTTTTCTTTTACCAAGTGGCACACCCTGATAAGGCAGTGGGAACTTAGCAAGTTTTTTTTTATGTAGTCATGCGGCTGATAAAATGATTGCAAACATTTTGAATATTTCATAATTTACCAAAGCTAAGTCAATAAAATTATCAAGTTTGTCTCCTTATTCTTAATCATTGAATGTTTAAGCGTGCTTGGGGAAAATACAGATATCTGGTATTTTAACCTGAGATGAAAAAGAATTTTTTTTCCAATTCTTTATATGTTGTCAATTACCAGAAGAGGGGATTGCACCAGAACACTACATTTATCTTTGTCTAAAGACTATAATGCAAAAGCTCATATTCTTTTCTTTCTGATCTTCAAGAATCTTTTATACTTAATTGCTGAACTTTGCTTCTTGTTTTACAAGCAGTGACATCCTTTAAAATGGATTTTCAATTAGGTAAATTGGTTGTAGAATGTATTTGCCTGGCTAGGTTCTAGTACTATTAATGGTAGTACTTCATTAATAATTGTCACTATTTCAGTATTTTTCAATAATCCGATGTGATATAGTGTTTTACTGCTGCCTCTTACTCATTTTTCAGCTGGCAATTGGTATCAGCCAGCGCAGTCTTGATTTTGAACTCTAAATTTAAATTCAGAGGGTAAAACATGTTCAGTGGGAAAAAAATCAATTATGAAATTAAATTAATATTTCAGAATTGTCTTTCCTTTTTCATTCAGCAGGCTTTGTTTTCTTTTAGAGAATGCTTTTGTATCTGTTTATTTGTTCATCATTTCCTCTGCAGGTGCAAGGGTAGCAATAACTTGGGGGTTTTGTTTTATAATAGCTTAATCTAATCCAGTTCATTTTTCTTGTCTGTAATTTTTGTTTACACAGTCTAGAACAGGAGTAATTTTCAAAAGCAAGTAAATAAGGAAAGTAAATGAAAACATGAGGTGTGTTTCCAGCTGTCCTTTAGTCTTCAGTGGTGAGGGTTTTGTATGAGAAAGTCTCCTGTTGTATTCTTGCCAACTGGATAAAATGTCACATAAATTTGAATGCAGACCTGTCTCACAATATAAAGCCAAGAATAGAAAGGAATGAAGGAGGACAAATACTTCAGAAAATGTAAAGACTTTTGGATTCAAGCCCCAGACAAAACTACTGCCAAATCTGCCTCGAAGTTCCTTTATTCTGGCTTATGATCACATGAATGTCTGAAAATGACTGATAAAGACTGAGAGAATTACCACTGTTTTTAGGAAAGACTCAGTGCTCATAAGAAAAAATTTCCTTTAAAAAATAACTACGCCCCTGAACAAAACTGAGCAAAACAGACAGTGTATGTAGTAAATGCAGGGTTTACTTGATTGTGAAAGAGGCCTGTGGTTATCAAACTAGTTTCACCTTGACACTTTCTAACACTTCAAATTCAAGTAACCTGTTTTCCAAGTTTCTTTCACAATCTCTTTTCCCTTTGTCTTTCACTTGTGAGAGAAAGCAGTTTTTTATTAAAATAGTTCTGATTGTTCGAACATGGAGAAAAACCAAAGGGAATGCTCTCTAGATCTTTACTTCAGCCACTGGCATAGTCATGGATTTAGTTTGGTTAACATTCGGCTTAAAAATTATGATGATGTTGATGGGGGTCCCTGGTCTGTTTGGGGATTTTTCGTCATGAACTTGGCATGAGGAAAAGGCCATCAATGCTTCCCCTAATTCTGTTATGTCCACTCTAAGTGCTGTGCTGTTTGTAATCTTACCATGTTCTGCAAGTTCCTACATTGCTGTTAAGATGTATATATTTTGTGTCTATATTTTCTGCTTCAGCTAGAGGATTTTCTTTGAATCTCCAAAACATTTTGATTTGTCTATACCCTCCTGGCACCTTTGTTTGATGGGTATTCCTGTGGCTATTCCATAGCTACTGTATCAAAGAGAAGACATGATCTTACATTAGCTTTCATATTTATAAAAAATAGTGGGTTTTTAAACTCACAGAAATGCACACAAATGTAAGTGATTTTTTAATGTTAATGTGCCATATAAGTTGAACTGGTTAGGACAGAATATGCAGATGACAACTAACAAGATACAAACTAGTAACATACTATGGAACACAAGTCACAGGAGGTAAGGACCAAAGAAGACATATGGGAGAAACTTAATTCTTGTGACAAAATGTTGACAATGTACTTCCATCTAAATGTTTTGTCCATGGGAATGAGATATTTTGGAGTGACACTAATGCCGCTGTTTATTCTGCATGTAATCACAGAACCACAGAATGGGTCAGGTTGGAAGGGACCACAGGGGGTCATCTGGTCCAACCTCCCTGCTCATGCAGGTCATCCCAGAGCACATGGCAATCTGTGCAACAAAAAGCTTTACCTTATAAATAATTTAATCGGCACTAAAACAAAAAAACAACCGACCAACCAAAAAACTAACAAATGCAGTTTGAAGTAACATCATGATGTCAAGTGTTGTAGCATATTCTCTCTTTCCTTCTCATGTTCTCACGTTCATTGGGAAGCAGATAGTGAACTTTGTCAATGAGGCTGACAGCCTGAAAGTCTCTTGTACCAACACAGCATTGTGTTTCAGGCTGTTGAAGTGAAAGGAGTAATTAGTACTGAACTCTCATTTCAGTTTTACAGGCTTATTCTGCTTCTGTGGCTTTTTAAATGGATGTCATTAATAAACAATTTTTTCTGATACATACAAAAATTCAGTAATGTACTGGAAGGAGCAAAATCCTTTTTGAACCTAACAGGGGAACCTATTCAAGAACATCCTGCCGTACATCCCTGTGTTGATGTATGCTGATGCCATTTTCCACTCTTGATGTGTTTGCAGGAAGACCTAGATTGGATGTGGGAATTTTGCTCCCACATTGCTGAAAACTGAGACAGGTTTTACCAATCAGCCCAGGCTGTATCCATTTGCAGAACAGTAGCTGAGTCTTTCTAGGAAATTAAACCAGCATGGAAAGTAGACTCGGATTACAGTAATGAGGCCATTAAATGAGATATAGGGAGCCTGTCTGGCCAGAATGAGGAATGGAAAGAGGTCTGGCTGTACTTCTTGCTTTATGTCTTTTACATTCTGCAGCCAGTTTTCACATTCTGTGTATTTACTTTGGTGGGAGAGTTTGCTTTTGAGCTGGATTTTGAACTGTACCTTGAAAAGGTGCCTACCAAGCTGTATTTTTCTCTGATATCTGCAATCTTATTTTATGTAAGTTATTATGAATTCAACACCAAAACTTTTATCAGAACTTTGCTTTCTTTTTTTCCTTTAGCTGCAGTTGATATAAACTATACATGTCTACTTCAGACACGACATATACATTCCTTGTGTGGAAAAAACAAACAGGATGTTTTCTTCTAACTTTCATGAAATTGGACATAGATCAGAATAATACTGCATTAATGAAAGTTATTTCTGTAAACACAATTTTGGTACAGTTGTTGGGATCTCAATACATTAATCTGATAGAGGTAAGGCATTCAAGATAAATTTAATTTTAAATCAATTTTACAGTGAAGTTATCAGAATGGTAACAAAACTGAACCATTTCACAATCTAGTCTTAAAAATTTACAGCAAGGGGTTCACCTGCATAAATTGGAGTAAATCACTAAGAGGTGGTATCACGTGCAAACTTTGAGTGATTTCCTTGGAGCATTCTGATAAATGTGGCTCGACAGATGACACTTGTAGGAGCTGAACTAATGAAAAATCCCATGTAGGTGGATGTGTGCGGTTCCTTTGCTGTGCACAATGTTTATGTACTTTGTAATATAATTGCGTTTAATTTATTTAGTACTGTATTAATAATTCATTAATACAAACTTACGCGGTCTGAGCAAATTGTGCAGCAGTTCGGATTTGCTGCTGAGGCAGACTCTCTGGGGAGTAAATGAACTTTCAGGGGATATATTTTAATGGTTCAGCAATGGAGTTCCTGGGAAAATTCTAGCACCTAGCTATAAAAAAATGACAGAAGCTCTCCGTTTCTTTCCCTGTTCCCAGAACTGCAGTTCTGGGAATCTGTCCATTGCATCCTAAGGAGTTCAAATAGCTGAAACAAGTTTAAGTGGTGTATTCTGTTTTGTAACTAACAATTACTGGGTAATAAGAATCCTGCATGAAGAAAATAAACTTATCCTTTGTGATGGTTGCCCTTCCTTCATGATCTCTTTCAGCTAGTGAATGCAAGGAAAATAAACACTGCACAAGTACCATGATTTTTTGAAAATACGTGTAGAGAGTATTGTTTCATAGCTTAATCTCTAAGCAGCTGCAGTATGTTATGTAGTATCCATTCAGATATTTCTTTTTTCTGTTTATCTTTAAAGCATCAAAACAAGGAGTTAGGTACACTCTCATTTCAATCCACAGATAGAAGTAATATTTAAAAGTTTTGATGGTTGTCTTTCCTATGAGTTTATACAGAAAGATTATCCAAATTTATAAAGATGAAGGTCTTAATGTAATTAACTTGATATAATCATCTTTGGCATCATAAAAAAAGTGGTTTGGAGCGAAGGTCACCAAGCACGCATTATCAGGGTTTTGTGATGGAAACTACGTAAAGTCTTATTTTGCCATAAATTTGTTAAATGACACATAACAGCAGAAGATTGAAGAAGGAATCTGGAGAAATGAGGAGAAACCTTGCAAGACTGAACACCAGGATTTACAAAAGCAAATCTGTCCCACAATGTAACATAAACACAAAAAATGTAAAAATAAGTTTCAGTGACTGGTATCATTTACGTGACTCACAGAAAAGATTCACTGAACTCATGTCACCAGATGAAAATTCTGAGAGAAGAATTTTTACTGTAAACACATGAAAGTTAAGAGGCACTGGTGGGCTATTGAAGTGAATAACAACCTTAGTGTAGGAGCAAATCTGATATAACTTGTCTTTAGATTTTAAGAGGAGTTAACAGGCTGAGGAAACTTTAAATTAGGCTTATTATGCAGAGAGTTGGCTACATGACTGATTTGGATCTAACCAGATGCAGGGTCTTCATGTTTTGAGCAATTTTTCTCTGGTCTGGAAAAATGTCCAAGTAGCCATGTGAATAACAGAAATATCATACTTGCTGGAATAAAAATATGTGTATATCACATTTCTGGCAATGTATCATGTTTTTCACAGTTCTTCCATGCCTTGCCAGTAAGTACAAAAACTCTTACAGTTTTGTACTTGCTATGTCTTGGCTCTATTCCAAGTTGGCTGCTTGATACGTGGGGATTGGATTGCTTGTTTGTGAGGACTGAATTTCCTAGCTATGCACCCAATGAATGCATTTTCTGACATAAAGGCAAGGCAAACTGATCTGCCTCTGAGTGGTTGCAGATTCTAACAATGGGCTTATATTAGAGAAATTTTTTTTTAAGATCAGCTGTAGCATCCTCCAGCTTTTAACCATTTTTTATTCCTGCAATATGAATATTTTTGATGTCTTCTGTGTATTACTGTAAATTCATAAATTGATATCAGAGGCTATTGAATTGAAACACCTAGTTTAGAATACTTTTGGAATTGATACAGGTCATGTAAGGCAAGTTTCATATAAGGAGTAGAATCCCTTAAACTGAACAGAAATTCATTCTGTCTTCAATAAACATTTATTTTGGTTTTTTCAATTATTTTCATGAACAAGCTATACAGAATGAAATTACTTGTAGGCAAAAGAATGACATGGTAAAATATTTTCTTTAAAAATGAGCTGTCCCGCTTATTGCTATTGCATTGGCACAGTCTTTTGTTGAGAAGTATCAGGGGTAAAATGTAGTGTAAGTCTAATCTATTCAGTCTCAGAGCAATAAATAATTCAGAAACCTTTTAGTTCTTATTGATGTTTAGGAGCAGATGCTTTCTAGATTAAACCATTGTCCTAAGAATTTTCTGGATTTGTATTATAGCCTCCTACTTGTCTTGCAAACAATCACAGGATTGTGATATTGAGGGAGCAGTAATAAACCCAGCTTATTTTCTTTAGAAACTGAAGGCTGCATCACTGCATAATGACAATACAGTAGTTAATAGTGTAAGTCTTAATTTATATAGTAGAACTCAATATCCTTGGAAAAAACCACCGTATTCTTTTATATATAGAAATGCACAAAAAAGAGCACAGCAAAGAAAATATCTGTAAATTTGCTTATGACTCATCAGATTTGATCACTTGCCTAAATGAAATTCAGTGAACATCTGACTGTCACGATAGTAGCTTCTTATTTTTAATGGAGTTTCATACATGTGAGACATAGATGTTTTTTGAGACTTAGTAATTTCAGTAGTATGGCTTTTTTACTACACCGAAAGCTTTATTCAAGTTACTCAAATAACACTATGAAATGTACCATAGCACAGAGAACATTGGAAATAATACTGTAAAAATTCATCATTATGTTGTAGAATATATAGTAGGAAGAGCAGATATGTTATTTCTACCTCTGAAAAATGTTAAGATAAAAATACTGTGTTTGGGAAACACGTTTCATCAGTACTGAGGGTTTGTTGCTGTCTGGCTTGGGTCTAAGCTTGACAATTATTTTTGCAAATATTAAAATAAATATAGAAGCACATATATATATATATATATATATATATGTATATATATATAAATGGAAACAATAAAAGCTACATATTCATGCTTTTCTTTATAGCCCGGTGGACTCAAGCTTAAAACCTCAAGCTTAATATAAATAACCCTGATGCTCTTCTTTGCATACATATTAAAAATATTTTCTAAAAGATCATTTAAAAATTATTCTTGCTCGCTCAACCATACTCCATAAGAATATATTTATGTTAACATTAGTATCAGGTTGTTAACTGGCTCATTCCTGCCCCAGGAGTTTCTTCCTAGTGCTGTGCTACTACAGAGTCTGTGGTATGTAGTAGTTTTCTGTAATCTTTCATTTGTAATTTGAATTTTCTGTCCTGCTTGATGGACAGAGTCTCCATTTAGGCTTACATGCACAACATGGCCCTGAAAGGCTAGAAGCCTGTTTCGTAACAGTAAGCTGAGAAAATGGGGATTTATGTATTGGGTTTTATTTTTTACTGATGGTGGATTTTCTAATGTTGGGCTTTCAGAGGACCTTTGTGGGATTTTTTGGGGGGAAGAGTAACAGTTTCTTCAGGATTCACATTATTTGTTGTTTTCTGGTTTGATTGTTACTACCTCTTAGTTCATAATACAAATACCATTGAAATTGCAGGAAAGAGACAGATTTAAGTCATCAAACCTATCCATCCTGCTTTATCTTTTTCTTTTGTTCAGTTTCTTTCTTGGGTAAACTGATTTCCATGAGATAATGGCATAAGCAGCACTGCTTTCTTCCACAGTGTTACAACATTTATATATTTGCAGTACTTTAAAAAAGTCATGACAAGGAAACAGTCACGGAACTGTAACTCGAGAAGTGTTTAATAGGTGTGGGTTTTTTTCCAGGCATGGGCAGCGATTAGGCTGCTAGCATAAAACATTCACAGAAGAGACTTTTTATGTATTGGAAAATAATTTTTTCTGTTTTGTGTTAACACAGAATTGTGCTGCAGTCATTGGCTGTGGTGTCTCTGGAGGGAAATGCTCTAGTTCATCTCAGCCCTAAGGGTACCACTTAAGCCTTGCTGAATAAACCAGCGGAATATGAACATGCAAGCGGAAAGATTGGTTTTCATTCTGATAACAACTGCAATAACTCAGAAAAATGCCATAAGGCCGTAGTGGCATTTGGTAAAATGAACAGTCATAAACTTTTAGTTTTACGCATTATAGACTTCTACAGAGTAAATTTAGCCTAAATGCATAGACAGCCATAACAGTTAGTGACATTTTCAAGTACGTGTTTGATAACAAGTTTCTGCAGGCATTGTATTTGTCACCTTCCAAGTCTATATGCCTAACATTGACCAGAAAACTATTTTTAAAGTTTTGTAGAGTCTTTATCCAAGTAATGAGAACATTGTCTAAAAGACTAGCTGAATGTTATGGTATATATTTGCATTCTCCTTGAGTATCTCCCTTTTCTCTGTTTATTTTTGTTTGGTTTTGGTTGGTTGGTTTTTGTTGCTGACATGCTTGTTAATAATCATTGAAATGCAAAGTTGCCTATGTATTTCTTAGACTGCCAAGTGTGCTCCTACTTGTTCATAGGCATGGTGGACTGGTCACTGGTGTGTAGTGGTGCTGAAAAGCTTGTATTTTATTTAGCCCGTAAAGAGCAACATTACTGTGACAGGGCAGCACCATGTGTACAGCTCCTGTTTTATTTGGTTGTAAGATAGAAGTTGGTCTAATAGCTGTAGATCTTGCTCTCTTGTCTCTTCAGACTCTAAAAGATTCTGTGCAACCATCTAACCATTTTAGGTAATAACTGAGTGTGTGTAGACTACTTATAGTGGCATTAACTGTTGTTTGCATCGTTCATGAAATACAAATTTTATTACAAGTGCTGTCCTCAGAATCTGTTACAATACATGTAGTACTGGTAATATACCATATAGCAATGACTTTTTTTGAGGAAAACCTACTATTTAAGTTACCACCTTGGTGTGGGAAAAGCCCTTACTAGTAAGAACTCTCCTTGAGTTAAAAATATATATATATATATATATAGACTCGGCTGCTTGCACTGAGGAAATTCTTGTGAATTTCAGCTTACAAATAAAGAAGCAGATAGTACCTCACCCTCCATTTTATAAAAAAACCAAACCCAAAGTTGTAAGCTAAATAAATTACCTAAAGGTACCAAGTAATACCTGTGTTACTTTAGCTTTTAGGTAAAAATTAAGCTTATGGAAAGAGATCCTGCTGTTCCTCCTTGGAAGACAGATCTCTCTCCCTTTTTGCTGGTGAAGGTTTCTTGGGTATTTAGAGTCACGGGTGTCATTCAGCTTCTGAAGGAGAAGTACCTTTTGAGACACAGCTGGTTCTCAGTCCAGTATGACTGGGCAGAACTTCAGGTTCACTGGTGCTAAGGATTTGAGAAGGATTTGCCCCAAAAGGCTAAACAGCAATCAAATCTTGCATTTGAAAATGGGGAATTGCTTTAAGATGGACCAGATGAGATTATGCATTTTTAAATAAATAAGGAAAGACTTGGCATTCTCAGGCTTTCTTTTCCAGAGGAAAAACCTGTGTTTTCCTAAAGTGCTAAGCAGCTGACATGAAAAATGTGGTATTTGCCAAAGACTTGGGACCTGTTGTGGCTCAGCTGAAAAAGCAGGGATTTGAAGTCTGTCCGTAACCTCAACTGACAAATTTTGAGGAAGAGATGGCTTACATGATTGGTTGTATATCCATGGCAATCTAGTTTCTGCTGTAAAATTTTTACAAGTAGAAAATATCCTCAACTAACATGAAGGTGACCTAAAAGTTGACATGGAAGAGGCAGATGTCTGGGATTCACTCTGTCATGGGTTATTTGACTTTGGAGCTGTTACACTTCATGAAAAAGTCTGCCATCAGTATTTTTCCTTCCCAGTGCATTCTCACCACACTGGGGTCAGGAGAACTGGCTTACTCTGTGCCTTTTGTGGTGGCAGGAGCCTATAACATTTGCCATCATGTAAATGTGCTTTAAGTTTTTTCCTGTTGACAGTGAGGCCTGTGGTCACTCTGAGCAGTGGTCATGGTGTTTCAGGGCTGGTGGGCTGCCAGACGGGCTGCGTGCAGAGAGCCCAGGGCTGCCCTCTGCCCAGCTCAGCCAGGATGGCAGTGCCTCAGAGAAAACACATCCAGAAAAGAGCAAAACGACACAGGTCAGTGTGAGGAAAGAAGTGTGAGAAACAGCTCTGACTCCAAGGTCAGGGGAACAGGAGTGGCAGGAGGGCTGCAGGGGCTGGAGCAGAAAATCCCTGGAAGCCTGTGGGACAGGCCATGTTGAAGCAGGTATTTCCCTGCGGTCCATAGAGGACAGTGCTAGAGCAGATACCCAACCTGCAGCCTCTGGGGAGCTCTGCACTGGAGAAAGCGAATATTCCTTGAAGGAGAGGCATGTGCAGAGCCCATATTGGAGAAACCTTATCCTGAGGCTTTACAGCCTGTGTGAGGGACACATGCTAGAGCAAGGGAAAAACAGGAGGACGGAGCGGCATAGAAGAACTGCAGTGGTCTGACCCCAGCCCCCATTCCTGCCCTTCCCCATGCCTCTTGGGGAGGGAGGAGGTGTAGGAGTTTAAAGTGAAACAGTAAAGTTGAGCTTGGACACAAGAGGCAAAGGGAAAACTCTTTTAGGATTTAGGTTTTTTACCATCCAATTCTGTTTTAATCGGCAATAAATTATTTTTCCCCAAGTGAGTCTGTTTTGCCCGTGGCAGTAATTTGTAAATGATCTACTTGTCTGTATTTTAATACCCTGGGTATTTTCACTTCGTTCTCCCCTATGCAGTTCCTTTTGTGGAGTGTGAGTGGGAGAGCAGCCACCCAAGGTCAACTCACCACAATGTTGTGTTGACAAAGGCTACAACACTTAATGACTGTCAGCAAGTGGGACTGGATTCCATCTCGTGTCTGTTCAAAAAAATTGGTTTTTTTCTGAAGATACTGCACCCTTAGGTGTTAATGGTACACTCACTGTAGAAAATATAACCTAGAAAGAAATGATCGATTAGTGATTGTTGTAATTTAATTAATTATTTTTAAGTATTTTGAAAATATCCTTGATCTCCAGGAGAGTACTGTAATTTTGAGTATGCTGTGCTTTTTGTATAAATCTAAAACCCTTCATCCATCATAACTTCCTTAATTACAGAGATAGTGGTATCAAAGTTACCACAGGTAGATACGAATCAGAAAGCGTAACAGGGAAAGACTAAACTTCAGGCTGGATGCTTTCTGCCTGTGAATATGGCTTTAAATATAGAATTTGTTTGTGTAGTACCTAATAGTATAATATAAACATTAGTTTAGCAATCATAGTATAAGCCACCAGATGGAGTAATGTTGCCATCAGAAATTGAGAGTAATAAAAATAGCATCTTTTTTCTTTCTACTTTTGTCATATAAATGCAAGGTTTTTTAAGGTGGTGTGCCAAAAATGTATAAATCTCTATGTTAGAGGTTGTAACCATTGACTGCACTACTTAGCTGTGCTAACACATTTTTTCATGATAAGGTAACTAAATGTTAGGCTAGGGAAAGTGAGAATGTTTTTCCTTTTTTTGTTGTGAGGTATTAACCTGAGTTGACAAACTGTAAGCAAATTTGATCTGTTTTTTTTCTTTCATTATTTTTTTATTTACATCTTAACTTCTATCTCTTTGCCATGTTGTTACCAGTGGCTAGTTTCCTATTAAATATCTGACCGTTAATTGAAATACTTCTTGCCGCAGCGCTTTATAAAGAGAAAAGAGGCAGATACTGACTATGCCAAAAGCTTTTATTTGGGGATTTTGTTAGTGGTGCAATTTTCTGTTTCTTCTTTTTTTCCTCCATGTCTTCTTAGGATCTTCTTGCACAAGAGCCTAAAAGCATTTAAAATTTGCAGAATGAAAAGATGGCACAGGCAATGCTGTTACCACCAGGACCTGACAGCTTCTTCTATTTCACCGAAGAATCTCTTGCAGCTATTGAAAAACGTATTGCTGATGAAAAATTTCATTGTGACCAAGATGAGCCTACAGATGATGCTGGTCATGAAGAAGACCACCCAAAGCCAAATAATGACTTAGAGGCAGGAAAGACACTGCCATTTATTTATGGTGATATTCCTCCAGGAATGGTGTCTGAACCCCTGGAGGACCTGGACCCATATTACATCAATAAAAAAGTGTTTAGTATTAAGAGTGTAATTAGAACACTCCTGTTGAACTATGAAGTGATAAATGATCTGCTGGGGAGGTGGTCAGAAGTTCTGGTTGAAATTATTATGCAGTAGGTGCTATCATGGTAATTATTTTAATTGCACTAAAAAGACAACTGTAACTCTTGCTTAAGTTGCTTTTTTTTTTTAATGGCACTTTTCTTTTAATGTGTAATGTTAGGGTATTTTATTTATTGGATTTTGTATTAAATGTTCTGTAATCTCTTCAGATCTGATTGAATGCTGAAGCATTTGAAGACTTCCCATCTCTCTGGCTATTCTCTGGGTTTTTTAAAAAACGTAGTACCTGAGATCTAGTTCATTACGGAAGTCTTTAGACAAAGTGCTCATACAGTCATATGACAGAAAAACCACTGTCAAATATTCCCTAAAATATTGTAGAAATATTTGTTTTACAAAAGGAAAAAAAAAAGAAAAAAAAAAAGTATAAAGACTAAACCAATCTGCTTTATGTTTCAAAATTTGGTCTACATTATAGGCCCAATATAGACCTGAAGACAAAATCTAAATTTATATATATTGATTCAGTTTCTTTTATAGATAAAATGATAAAAAAAGAAGAAAAGAGCAAGGTGTTTACTTTGGCAAGTACAGATGAAGAAAAGATATTTTTATGTAGGCATGTGAAATGGAATGATGTCAAGAAAGAAAACAAAACTGGGTTTACATTAAAAAGGCAGTACAAAATAAGCAGCAAGTGGTTATTTTATTGTATAATCAATAAAAAGCTTGTCAAAATAAAAGCAAAGAATGGGTTCTCGAAATTAAGTACTGGATAAGCAACAAAATAGTATCTTGCAAGTAAGAATTCAACCAAAGAGCTGTATTACCTGTGTAATGAGCAACTTAATTAAAGCAGTGTTTTTTCTGCAATAGAATGTTGAAGACTAATAATCAGATGTAGATTTTTTAGTTATTTTTGGTTTTGTTCGCTTAACTTCACAAACGCTATTGACAAATGACCTGTTTCTTTTATAGTAAAATGTCATTGGAAAACAGAAGTATTTAATGTTATAACCTGCTTATTTACAGATATTAGACTTTTGGGAGAATAATCATTAAATGTAGATTGAATTAAGATTTCATTAGATGATATTTTCATGGTGTCTCTTATTCAAAATCAAAAGTGGTTACATTGATGGTACTAGTGACAACTGCACAGGCATTAAAGGCAGTAAAGCCAAGGATTTAAAAAGCCAAGGACGTCTCACCCCAGAAGCAGTTTTAGCATGCTGAAATGGTTAAATAATTCCTTGTGAGTGCCCAAAAAAGGTTAGTTAGATGCTTTGTTTTGCATTGCCAACTTTGTTCTGAAATGCAAGTAAAAGAGCTGCATTAAATTTAAATGTAAAAAGTCACATTTTAAATTATATTTTTTATGTAATTACATAATCCTAGGAAAGGAAATCTGAAATGCAGATTTTGTTTAAGACAAGGAATGCATGGTGTAGCATTTTCATTGCTTGTGTGAAAATTTAGAATCTGATGTTTCTTTGTATAATTCTACTGAAAAGAAATTTGGCTACTTACATGTGTGTAAGCAGCCTCTGTTATGGCAAGGTTGCTAACATATATCCTTAATTTCCTATTTCCTAACCCCACTACCCCCGTGCCCTTTTTGTCTATTTTTTAAAGACATTTATAGTTCTGGATAAAGGGAAGACAATCCACAGGTTCAGTGCCACACCTGCCTTGTACCTTTTATCTCCTTTCAATATTACTAGAAGACTAGCTATTAAGATTTTGGTTCATTCATATCCTTTTCAAGTGGTTTGTTAAAACTTGTTACTGATTAATATTACTAAGGCTGACACTGGGAGTTTTGGTTTAGTGTTTAAACATGTTCCTGCGTTTAATTCTTTCCTCTCAAAATCAATCCGAGCTAAGATTAGTCACTTAACCTGCTGACTGAATTCAGGAGAAGTCAAGTCATTAGTGGAGTTCCCTAAGGTGCAGTATTGTGTCCAGCCCTGTTTAAAATCTCTATGGGTGATCTGGATGAAGGGAATGAGTGTACCCTTGGTAAGTTTGCAGATGACACCAAGTTGGGTGGAAGTGTTGATCTGTTGGGGGGTAGAAAGGCTCTGCAAAGGGACCTGGACAGGCTGGATTGCTGGGCCAGACCAACAGCATGAGGTTCAACATGACCAAGTTCTGCGTCCTACACATTGGCCACAACAGCCCCATGCAGTGCTACAGGCTGGGGGCAGAGTGGCTGGGAAGTGGCCCAATGGGAAAGGACCTGGGGGGTTTTGATTGACAGCAGCTGAACATGAGCCAGCATGTGGCCGGGAAGGGCAAGGCTTCCTGGCCTGTATCAGGAATAGTGTGGCCAACATGACCAGGGCAGTGATCGTCTCTGTACTCGGCACTGGTGAGGTCGTGCCTCAAGTGCTGTGTTCAGTTCTGGGCTGCTCAGTAGAAGGCACCGAGGTGCTGGGGTGTATCCAGAGAGGGGCAGCAAAGTTGGTGAAGATCTAGAGAGTGAGTCCAATGAGGAGCAGCTGGGGGAAGTGGTGGAGTCAACATCTCTGGAGGTGTTCAAGAAATGACTGGATGTGGCACTTACTGCCATGGTCTAGTTGACAAGTGAAGAGTCAAAGGTTGGACTTGGTGAACTCAGCGGTCTTTTCCAACCTAAATGGTTCTGTGATAGATCTATAACCATCATTCTTGTGAAATATCTTTGCATTATTTATGACATTGCTAGTGATAGTAAATTGATTTGTGTCATATATGTTGTCAATACTCTATGTCCTGGCCAATTCCTCCTATTTCGTGTTACGCAAATTCGGCTTTTAAAAGGAGTATGTTCCTTAACTACAGTCAACATTGTTCAACAAGGTCATTATGCTCACTATTTTGGCAAACTGTGTATTTATGACATGGAGGAATCTTCCAGAATGGGCAAAGGATGTAGAGTAAGTATATTTAAATTGACTAATAATTTTTAAAGTTGTTTAAAAATGAAAAGCAAATTAAGAGCTAGATCATGCAGTTTTACTTACTCGTGTAATTACTAGTGTTCTCCTTTTTCCTACTTGGAGTTTGGTCCTAGCTGCAACCCAAAGCAGCACAGTCCTGCAAGCTCTGGGAAGGAAAGAAGCTGTGACATTGTTAACCTTTTTCTCTGAACAAAATGCTGATAAATACTTTTCCTCAGAATGTTCATACAAGCAGTGTTTTCATGCATTCTCCCTCTTGAGCTGTTCCTTGTCATTAAAAAAAGAAAAAGATCATTCAACCCAAAACCACTGCTTTTCAGTACGGAAGATGCTTTCAATAGCTCCTCTGAATCACCTTCATTTTGTGCAGCAAAATCTAATTATGGGGGACACCCACTCTTTAAAGAAAATATCTCTGTCGAGGATTATTGTTTGATGTTCTCAAGTCTACCTGGTCAGCCATCAAGTACCTTCCATAAATAGTAGGTTTCACTTACCCATGGACTTTATTTCTGACGTGGCAACCATGCTGAAATGTTATTTGAACAAAAATATTTTTTTCATGTTATTCATTATTATTATTATTATTAGTGCTGAAATTAAAAAAGCTTACATGCTAGAAACTGCTAAAATATTTTTCAGACAAAATAAAAAGGTATAATCCTATTATTTTACAAAAGAATGGTGGGAAAACAGTTTATGTGAGTTTATAACTGCTGTTCAGTGCACGTACTAATCACTGGGTTTGAGTTATTTTCTTGTATGCTCATGATGTATCACTGAACAACACTACAATCTTTAACTTTTGTTTGAATGTTTTCTCGTAGGTACACTTTCACTGGAATATATACTTTTGAATTTCTAGTTAAAGTCCTTGCAAGAGGCTTCTGTATAAATGATTTTACTTGCCTTCGTGACCCCTGGAACTGGCTTGATTTTATTGTCATTTCCTTAGCGTAAGTATATAATAATTTTTTAAGTAAAATAACAGAAATTTTTTTGAACCTGTAATAGTTTGTTTGGCTTATGTTTGTTCATTTGAAATTAATTGTAGCTGAATTGTGTTTCAAGTTTTTCCACTTAAATATTTTACACTAGTGTAGCACATAGCAGAATTAGTGAACTATCCCACAATACAAAATATACCACTGAACAATCAATTTAAAATAGTATTTCAAAAATAAAATCAGGCCTATAAGTTTCATTTTAAACATGCAGTTAATGGAAAATCTTAAGGGTAAATTTCTTAGGGAAAACTTAATTGAAACAGGAAAATATGAATGCAAGTCTTTAATTTAAACTTATTTCTTCAGAAAAAATAGTCTGGATTTCAGGTCCAGGTAAGTCATATACACTCTACCTCAATTCTGAATAACTGTGATTTAATCCTACAGGTATATAACAGAATTTGTAAACCTAGGCAATCTTTCAGCTCTTCGAACTTTCAGAGTATTGAGAGCTTTGAAAACTATTTCTGTAATTCCAGGTAAGAAGTAACTGTGTAAAATAGTAGGCGCTGTACATCACCTCTGTTTAATTTTGTGTGTGCTGTCATTGTGTTTGTGTGTGGAATCCCTCACTACAGATACGTGACAGAGTTTGTGGACCTGGGCAATGTCTCAGCGTTGAGAGCATTCAGAGTTCTCCGAGCTTTGAAAACAATATCAGTCATTCCAGGTGAGAGCGAGGTTAAACACCGAGGCTGACTGAAACTACACAGAAGCCAAACTCATGTTTTTAACAGAAACATCCAGGTTTTTGTCTTAATTTCAATTTAATTTCCTTTTCTACTTCTCTAAAACGCTCAGCCTCAGACTTTAATACTCCATTGCATGAAGAACTCATTTACATAGCCTGTATATTCCTCCATTTCATTATGTCAAATTTTCTCTCCCAGGTTAAGGATCAAAATTAAGTCTTTTTATTTTTCTCTAACTAATGTGAATGTTGCATATACGTATTTATGAAAGACATTTGGGATTGAAAATTTTAGTGTTTTGTAAAAATTGAATCCCTGACAGAGTAATAAGATAATAGTGAATAGCATGGAAATTGCACGATGTAGTTATTAGCTTATGATGCCTATCTTCACCAAACCCCACCTCCAACAGAAGAGGATGTATTGGAATGCAGACATTAAAATCACTACTGAAATACAGTTGTTGTCTCCTATTGTTTGCTGTTATAGAACCAATATGTTGTGTATTGGAATAGAATACTGGCAAAGGTTTGGAGCAAGAGGCATCAAAAAGAAAACAAAATTAACTATTTTCTTTAGATGTAGTGTACATGTACAGAGAGCATGAATTGAAAGCTCTTGATTTGAAGAGCAGGTGCTTTGGAATGTATGCCATTCATTCCTGTTCATATTTTGAAATTATTTTGCAGGAATGATGAAGCTTATTGGTAGTTTTTCCTTTGGAAAATGCTTTAAGACTATTTTTTTGAAGCTGTGCATGGTATTTAGTAGTGTGTTGGAGAAGTTTACATTGCATTTTAGCTTAGTTCAATATTTAGTATTTTAATAAAAATCTGCCTCTGTTTGCAGGCTTGAAAACTATTGTTGGAGCCTTAATTCAGTCTGTGAAGAAGCTCTCGGATGTGATGATCCTAACTGTATTTTGCCTGAGTGTATTTGCACTGATAGGACTGCAGCTGTTCATGGGCAATTTGAAGAATAAATGCTTGTTCTGGCCATCAGAAAATTCAACAGCTTTTGAAAAATATGTGGCTCCATACTTTAATGGTACAGAATTTGACTGGGCAGCGTACATTAACAAAGAAAGTAAGAAATACTGTTGTAACTTGCTCAAATTTTTGTGTATAAACCCATACACACAAGCACAAGATTACTGCTTTATACTGCAGACTAAAGATAAAAACAATTAAATCGGATGGCAAAGAATAGGAATCTGTATATATTGCATCCCATACTCATGCTGATGTGATTGCTCTTTCCATTAGCTGCACATAGAAATGTATTTAGAGGCTTAGGTTAGTTTTAGAATCACGGAATCATGCAGGTTGGACAGGATTTCCACAGTCCAGACCAACTGCTGCTCAGCTGCAGGTCCAGTTGGAGCAGACTGCTCAATCTCTTGTTCCAATCAAGTTTTCAGTATCTCTAAGGATTGGGATATCACAGCATCCTCTGGGTACTATGTGCCAGCATTTGACCAGTCTCACAGAAACTTTCTTTAATATCATTTCAGAATTTCCTATGCTCAAACTTTTGATAGTTGCCTCTTACCTTTCCAGTGTACACTCCTGAGATGAGTCAGGCTCCATCTTCTTTACAGTCTTTCATGTTATACTTGTGGGTGGAGTGAAGATCTTCACACATCCCTCCTTGCCCCCTGCTCCCTCCCTAGTCTTCTCAAGGCTGAACAAAACCAATTATCTTAGGCTTTTCTCGTATCTTTAGGAGATATATAAAAAAACCAGAAGCACTAGATAAATATGAGAGATTTTCCTAGTTAATATGTGCTTTTGTTATTAGGTAGAGGTAACAAACCAATTGCTTTCACTGATATACAACTCCCTAGGCAGGCAGAGATTCCAGTAGGAAAGGAGATGGTATTCAGCTGTAGGATTTGTTGCTCGGGACTGAAAAACACATTTTTATCCAGATATTTTTCAGCAGGCTTAATGTCTGTAGACTGAAGTGAAAACATCCAGGCTGGTTCAGAAACATGCAGATGCTTGTGTTTTATATTTCTGTCCTTTTAAGTAATAGCATCAGTAATGTTATAATACACAATTAACTGTGAGATGTAGTATAACTTCTAATTACCAAAAAGTAGTTTTCATGTGTGGGTTTGTACTAGAAGTGGATTTACAGGGTATTTCTTAGTAATTAGTTGTAAAAGTAGTATATTTAAGTAAAAATAAATTTATAGGCTAATAGATGCTAGATTTCCTCCTCAGTGACTCTCACAAAAAGTAAATGAAAATACAGTTCTTATAGGCTGAGTTTTGATGAGCCAGATTTTCTCCCATTTTTAACACTGGGCATTAAGGTTTTCTGCATTTTCAGATTGTCTTTCTATGGTTCTGAATTGTTGAAATTCTGTGACTGCGTTTGTTTTCTGTGCAATCTGTCATTTTAGCTAGTTTATTTACCTAAGAAGGGATGTGAAAATGGAGTGGTGATAGTGCTTTGTGGGAAATTTTGGCTGATAGTTTATATACTGCAGAACATTTGTGAATTCTCACTTCAGATGCAGATTATACAGTATATAGGTTCTCTATTTCCAGTTTGCACTAGGTGGCAATCTGAAAAAAATAGGATTTTCCAGAATGTCATTTGCTTTCTGTGCTACATGTTTTGTCTTTGCTCGGAGTCTACAGAGTGCTGATGCAGGCAAGGCTGTTCGGTCTGGTTGTGTTTGTATTCCTCCTTCCTCATATACTTATTAATTATTTGTATACAGTGTCAGCTGCATTTATAAGTATTGGTTTTAAATGGTAGGATTTTGGCATCACTATATTCAAGTGTTCAGTTTTGCATCCTACTATGTTCAAATATTATTCATCCTTCTATATTCATATATTATGGGCTATTTCTGACTATTTAAATGCAGTAGGTTTTTTACCCTGTGAAAACCAAAACCTTTGTCACCTTGAAAGGTACATCAACATCATCAGCTGAGGGTGGCAGCAGATTGATTTAGTTGAGATAAGAGTGTTTTTCCAGATTTCTCTCTTTTCCAGATGTCAGTGCCTGGCTATCCTGATGGTGTAAAGTTTCTCCTCGTATCTAGTCAGAACCTCTCTTGTTTGCAATTATGCCCGTTGTCTGTCATTCTCCTGCCATGCACCATTGAGAAGAACCTGTCTCTGTCCCCTTGATAGCTTCCTTGTAGTTACTGGATGCTTTCTACCAACTCCCCCCAGAGCCTTCCTTTTGCCGGGCTGAACATGCGCAGATTCCTTGTCCTTTCCTCACTTGGTGAATGCTCCAGCCCACTCGTGACCTTGGGGACCCTGTGCTCCATTTTATCAATATCTGCTTGCACTGCGGGGCCAAACCTGGACACAATACTCTGGGTAGGGTCTAGCGAGTGCAGAGCTGAGGGGAGCAGTCACTTCCCTCACTCTGAGAGCTTGCCTTCTGTTCCTGCAGCCCAGGAGGCTGTTGCCCTTCTTGGGTGTCAGGGCACACTGCTGACTCAGCCTCACCTGCCTCTCTGTCCACCAGGGCATTTTCTGCAGAGCTGCTTGTCAGCCAGTCAGTTCCCAGCCTGTATCACTGCAAGGGGCTCTTCCTTCCCAGATACACAGCTGCATTTGTCTTTTCTGAATTTTATATGTCTCCTGTCGGCCTGTTCCTCCAGTTTGCCCAGGTCCCTCTGAATGGGGTCTACCTTCACTCTTAAAAACTTCTTCCCTGATTTATTATAATCTTTCTAACTTTATTATTTTTCTTTTTTTTTTCTTTTACTTGAAGGACAGCACAATTGTTAATAATTAATAACAATATATATTTCTCTTTTTCTGAAGGCTACCACCTTATAATTAAAAGAATAATTCTGTGAAGTTGTTTATAGTACAGCAGCTGTTGAACATTGTAATTGGAACACCCATCTTTTTAAGTGCTGCCTTCATATTTTCAGTCACAGGATGTGCTAGTTAATGTTGCTCTGACTTTAAAACTGCCAGAAAGTCATTATAAATAGTTGCATTTTAAAGGAGATAGGCTTTGTCTGATTACAATCTACTTACTGGATAACAGGAGTTGTAAATTTTGTGGGTTTTTTCTCTTATCTATTGAACGTCAGATTTTGGAAGGATATTCAGTGTGCAGTGACTCAAGAAAAGAATATGCAATTTATGTTCTAATCATTGTTCTAGGATTTTATTTTTGCAATGTGTTTTTATTTTGTTGCCCAGAGAGGTTGTGGGTGCCGCATCCCTGCCCATGGCAGGGGTTTTTGAAACCAGATGACTTTGAGGTCACTTCCAATCCAAGCCATTCTCTGATTGTGCCAGTATTTGAACCCACTATTGGGAAAACGTGAATGGGAGATTATGAACATTCAAAACATCATGACTTGAACATAGGTTCATTGTCACCAAAAAACCAAACTCCTTTCATGTGTAAACATGTTGCTTCCTATTTTTTCTTTAGGTAATTTCTATCGCCTAGAAGGAGCAAAGGATTTTCTGCTTTGTGGCAATAGCTCAGATGCAGGGTAAGGTACACTGAAAATTACGTAGTATCTGTCTAAAAAACATGTAAAAAACGTCAACCTAAACTTAAAAAGCAAATTTAGTTACCTGGTCAAGAATATTTATTTTTCTTTCATCTCTTCCCACATTTGCTCTCCAGACTAAGATGTTGATTCTTAGCTGGGGGCCTGAGCCCTTTTGGTGCCAGAGATGACCCCATGCTGGGCCTGTGACCTGCCTGGGTTATCTCTTGCATATGCACCAACCATCTGTGGTGGAGAGGAGGTGGACACATCCTGCCACACTAGTGTCACAGTCAATAATAATATGGTCATGGTTCCTCATAGCTGGACACTTGAATGAATAAAAATGTTAAATGACAAAATACTTTGCTGGAAATTTGTTTTAAAAACTCATATTTAACTAGAAAATTCCACTTAGAAGGTGGACCTTGTGTTATCAATGACTTAAGAACATTCTTTATCATGGTTCCCTGCCATTTCTCAACTCTAAAATAGGCATGGAGCACTGAGACTTATGACCAGATTTAGGGAAGATGTCTTCAAGCTTCTTCTGTCTGGCAGCTGCATGCATGCATCTTGCACTCTTTCTGTGACAATGTTTTGTAACAAAATCCCCTAATTCTTTATGTTAATGAATTACCAGTCCATCCCTTGGTTTTGGTTGGTTATGGCTTTAAAACACATATACTCAAACTATTTTTGTAAACATTTAACTTATATATGTAACTATGAGATAATTTTTTGTATGTGTGTAAATGCACATCAAATAGACATACACACGTGAAGAGAAATCTTCATAGTGTTTTTTAGAGGTTTTGGAGATAAGAGCCTCTTCTGTCTTTCAAAAATGGAATCATAATTCAAACTGTGTGCTTACACTTGATATCAAAATTGTATCACCTACTCTCAAAACCAATGTGAACAATCTCAGGAGATAAAAGTATCCCTATGCTGGTTATTTGCTCTAGAAAAATTGGTAGAATTTGTTAATTAGACTCACAGATGTGAAGAAGCCAAGAAATCTGGCATGCCAAGCTTACTAACAGAGAAAGTTCAGCATAAAATGTGTGTGCTGGCTGTCTTTTTCCTGCATGGAAGTATCTACCTATTGAAATCTCTGTGTTGAGTACATATGTTATTTTCACTGAAGAGGTATCTGCAGAGGTAATACCAAACTGTTGATAAGAAACTTTATTTTGTTTATAATTGTGAAAATGCATAGAAGGAAATATTGTCATTACTTGTTTGCTCTCTCTGGATTTTTCTTTAAAGAACACTTTTAATTTCCTCAGTAATTTTTGAATTGTTTTAAGCCATAAGTAGCAGCACCCTCCACCAATGAAACTTCATAAGAAGCTCAAGAAACAATAATATAAAAGAAAAAGTGTTATATGAAATTTGTATATCAATTGTTTTGCCTCTTTTTCTTTTTTCCCTCCTAGTAAATGTCCAGAAGAGTTTATCTGTGTGAAAGCTGGTAAAAACCCCAACTATGGATATACTAGCTTTGACACATTCAGCTGGGCTTTCTTGTCACTGTTTCGACTGATGACACAGGACTATTGGGAAAATCTTTATCAGTTGGTGAGTATATTAAGAAATGGTGGTTAGTGTTATTACTGACCTCAAATCAATCATGGAAAGGCCATTTTTATTTATATTACATACCATTGCTATTGTTAGCAATTGAAATTTGTCAAAGGAAGCAAATTCAGTTGCAAAACTAAGCAGACACAGACACTTAGTACAGAATCTCACATGATTTCTGAAGAGGCACATGAGGGGTTTTTTGATCCTTAATTTAATTTTTACAGTGTATGTTTCATTTTGTGCCTCAAAATATTTTCAAAAATGTCAATATTGAGTTTAAATTGTAAAAATACTTAATGACAGCAAAACCTGAACCTTAATTTCAGTACTTTCAATCTTTTTTTTTATAACTAAGAATGCACGACTTGATATAAATTAACTTTCTTACCGTAGCTTTTCTGTGGTGTATGTGAATGTGTTAATTACAATAAATACTATCTTCTAATTACCTAATCAGTTGTGCCATTTTTAGTTCTTTTGGTTATTTCAAAGGGAAATCATGCTGATATATGATAAGCATTCTAAGCCTCCAACCTATGATATGTTGAATAACTCTGATCCCACATACTTTTCAAGATTATTAGGCATTGAAAGAGGTTTGTGTCAGAGCAGCATGATCCTTAGACATGTTTTTCACGTACAAGAATTCTCCCTTTATTTTGATTACTTTGTAATTCAGAAAACTCATATGATTTTACTACTGAAGGAAAACTAACTCACTATTAGTTTTGCACTTTTCCAAGTCATTAATGCTTATGAACTGCAGAACTGATGCATTTCTTCACCAGGTGAATGATTTCTCTTTTCCTCCTATAGACACTAAGAGCTGTTGGCAAATCATACATGATATTTTTTGTTGTGGTGATTTTTCTGGGTTCCTTCTATTTGATCAACTTGATTTTGGCTGTGGTTGCCATGGCCTATGAAGAACAAAATCAAGCAACTATTGTTGAAGCAGAGCAGAGGGAGGCAGACTTTAAGCTGAAGCTTGAACAGCTGCAGAAACAGCAAGAAGAAGCTCAGGTATTTTCTAACAAGAGTCTGGGCTTTAGTGTGTTCCTTTGCATGCTATTTGTTCAGTAGTCTAAGTACTTTGTTGAGTCTAAGTACTTCAGACTGCTTTTTCTATGGCTCTTTATTGCTTTTGAAATATATAATATCTGAAGTGTTAATGAATTTCTGAACTGAGAACAAATAGTCTCCAAATTAGAATAATAAAATTTTAAATAAATATCTCTTCTCTTGGGGTAGTATCTAGTAAACTGTCATGATGATTTTCCAAATTCTCATCTTAGAAATAATTTCAATACTTTTCAAGCCTTGATTAAAGTGTAAAAGGTTTTTATCTATAAATTTCTGATTCATTTTGCTGCTTGTGCTGCTACCAGTGAATCAAAAACTGGAAGCAGGTTAAGGAAGCTACTTACAATAAAAGTTAGGATTAGTTTACTAAATTAATACAGACTGAAGTATGACTGTTTAGCTATTTTGTTTGCTGTTGAATTCACTCTAATTAATTTATTAATTTTCAAATATTTTCTAATGAACTTTGCGGCTATAGACAATGTGGGCTGACTCCATGATATGGATGCAAAGTAGAACTCCATTCAAATTGCATTCAGACTACAGAATTTCATTTGTAGTTTTGCACAAATCCAACTATGCTGTTTACTAGAAGTAATTTGATATGAATCTTAAGAACAAGGGCTATATCCTTCTTTAAAAATGATGTGATTTATAAAGCATGTTGTTAAATAATTGCTGTGGCAGGCAATAGCAGCAGCTGTAGCAGACATGACTGAGTACAGCTGTGAAAGTGGGATTGCTGCACCTTCAGATAGTTCTTCAGATGCATCCAAGCTTAGCTCAAAAAGTGCCAAAGAAAGAAGAAATAGAAGGAAGAAAAGAAGGCAGAGAGAGCTCTCTGGAGAAGAGGATGACATGAAGGATGAAAAGCTTCCAAAATCTGAATCAGATGGCAGTATCAAAAGGAAAGGTTTCCGTTTTTCTTTTGATGGGAACAGACTAACTTATGGGAAGCCATTTACATCACCCCACCAGGTACTGTGAGTAATGCAGTTGTCATTTTTGGAAATTGTGAGATAACTGTCATATCCAACAAACTTCACTGCAATTTTTCAAAGTAAGGCAACAAAGGAAAGATAATGTAGCATTCTCTTAAATACCAACTTCCTGTTGGTATTATTTTCTAGAGTGTACCTAAGAAAAGTGTTTTGTTCTCTCATTTTATTATTTAGGACCTTAACATGCACAGTAGCATTGCATTTTCCTAGTTAATCTGAAACAGAAATGCCTTCTTAATTCATAAAAGGAAAATTTAAGTGTAATGTATGAATGTAGAAGACTAAAGTTATTGATATCTTTTAACATCATGCATGATCTATGTGGATCATTAGAGTTTATAGAAATCTTGATTTTTCTCTTTAAAGCAGAAATTGAAACTACTATGGCCTTATTCATGTTTTTTTTTTACTCTCCAGTTACTATTTTAGGTATACAGTAAATTTACGCATTCACATGACTTTCGTCTGTAATGCATCTTTGAGATCAGCCTGAGGCAGTGTGTTAAAGATAACACTGACAAATTCCTGGGGAATATAAATTATTATTGTTTTTCTAATACATAGACATGCGTTTTGTACACTTACAATCTTCAGACTGTCATTTTTTATGTTTCCTTTGCAGTCTTTGCTGAGTGTTCATGGCTCCCTGTTTTCTCCCAGGCCTAGTAGCAGAACAAGTCTTTTCAGTTTTAGAGACTATGGAAGAGAGAGAGGATCGGAAAATGACTTTGCTGATGATGAGCACAGCATGTTTGAGGATAATTCGAGCAGAAGAGGTTCTCTGTTTTTTCCTCATAGACACGGTGAACGGCGCAGCAGTAACAATAGCCAGGCCAGTAGGTCATCCAGAAGGCTGACGGTCTTCCCAGTGAATGGGAAGATGCACAGCACTGTGGATTGCAATGGAGTGGTTTCTTTAGTGGATGGACCAGCAGGTCTGTTGTCTCCTACTGGACAACTTCTGCCAGAGGTGATAATAGATAAACCAACAACTGATGGCAATGTAAGAAAGTATTAAATTACTCCAGGTTTCATGGCCTTTCTTTATTGCATAGACAATGTTTCAATGAAATTAAATGTGTTGAAAATGGATGAGAAGTTGTGAATGGTTTTGCAGATCTTACTGTAGTGAAATGGGTTTGAAATGATTCGATCAAAAGTGAGAGGCTGAAGCATGGAAGAGAGCAAAGTCACAAGTTTTTGTATACCTGCAAAGCAAGGATATGCATACACCTGCTTAGTGAATCAGATTAGTAATGTTCCATTGCTAAATCTGTTTTAGAACCCAAAATAGGATGTTCAATTCTAAACTTCCTGTATATTATTAGATTGTTTCAATTTTTTTTTCTTTATGGTTTTAGCCTCCTTTTAAGTGTATTTTCTAATTTTCTGTCAGTAATCTGCAGGTTCTGCTTTTCTCCCTTGTTCATACATTTGGTATTGTGCAAATACAGCATAGTCTTTAAGATTATGTTGACATTTTAAAAGTTCTGAAAGCATTTTTTCCTCCTGGATTTCGGAGACTATCTGAGTTGCTCACTGCCTAGGATCAGGGTATAATTAAAAAAAACCAAAAACCCCAAAACAACAAAACATGTTAATTCTGCTCAGTTTTCCCTTTTCCCTCAGTCTGCTTTAGGAATGGAGCAGAGACATCTGCATGCTTTTTCCTAAAAATGTTATTTTACTGAAACAAAAATTTCTATATGGGTCACAGCAAGTGAAAGTACATCAGCCAGCTTCCTGGCAGTTATCAGCCAGATGCCTTGCAGGTATAATCTTCTTGCAGTTTGTTATACTTTTAGTGTCATGCATTTATTTAAGGTACTGAAAAAAAAATCTACCCATCCTTATACATTCAAAACTTCTTCATAACTGAGGTGTGCTCAGTGCTATAGTTATAACACTGCTTTCCTTTTTTAAAATAAAATCATGTAAAACAAGAGTTCATTTTTGGGATCAATTAAGTCAGACATGCTGTTTCTTCAGTTGAAATTCATAAAATAAATCAGAGTTGATAGCGATTAAATTTAGAAAATATAATTTAAATAAGTTTTGAATGGGTATAGAGATCAAAACTGATCTTGAAAACTTACTTTTATGGACTAGTTGTCGCTGCAGAATCTTCCTAGCATTAATCACTTGTGAGAAGTATCTTGTGAATGAACTAGTTTAGAATGGAAATATTGGTAGAGAAAGCATGGAACTGGGAACTGGGAATTGTTTTTTACACAAGTTCTGCAGTTCTTGCTTTGTTTTCCTGGCCGTGGCCCCCTCCAAAATTTCTTGGTGTCTAAAGTGGAGTTAGTGTTATTTGAGTATAATGTGGTGGAAATTTGGGAACTAAATATCCAAATGTTTTTCTTAATGTTTTATAAGTATTAATAGTATTTGGAAGTATAGCATGAAAATAGTAATTTAAAAAACGTCACAGTATTTCTAAAGTTGAATTTAATTTACACACCTCTTTTTTTTTTTTTCTTTTTTTTTCCATAGAGCACTACCACAGAAATAGAATTAAAAAACAGACGTTCAAGTTCGTATCAAATGTCAATGGAGTTGCTGGAGGATCCCAATTTAAGGGAAAGGGCCATGAGTCTAGCTGATGTTATCACAAATAGAATGGAAGGTGCGTTACAACTACAGATACTTGAACTTTCTTGACATAGTCTTAGACTTACTTGAAGATATTTTATCACAATGCAAATACAGAAGAATAGCTGTTGCCAATACATAAACTGAGTAACAGGAAAAAAAATGCATGTACATAGTGAAAAAAGAAAGGAAGGAGTCTGATAAGCAGGCTAAAGTAAAAAACTCATACTAATTAAAATAGGTAATGTGTATGTGTTTTATGCTAGTTATTCATGCTTAGCAATATAGTTATTGGAAGAAATGGCTTGTGATACATTTTCCACTAAATATACTGTAAAAATATTAGAGAAAATTAAAGGCCAGGCTTTAGTTAATAAGGAGAAGAAAATTTGTACAAGGATTACTTGGAACAGTGGAATGATTACTAGTGAAAATCATGAAAAAAGCTTGAATAATTTTCAAAACCCTATTCAGGCTAAAATTAATGTTGTTTTTCCTGAAGATAAGCACTTAGACACTTAAGAGGACTTTGAAGTTGAAAGTTTTGCTGAAAAAATATCCCTAATCATAAGCATAGTTTTTATGGCTTTTTTGGGGTTTTTTAAACAAGATTGTATTATATTAAAAGTAGACAAGTTTTTAAATTATTTGCTCAGAACACTTGAGGTTTTTCTTTTAGTCTTGTAAAACCTTTTGAGTCAAAAACAATTAATTAAGTTCCTGGAAATCTGAGGATGTTCCTCCAAGTGCCCTTAATTGTTACAGGCATAAAGATTAAATCCTGAAAAAGCAGATAAAAAATTATCTTCAGTTTCTCCAAAACTTATTCACTATAAATTTCTCTTTTTCGCCAGAACTTACTGGATCCAGACAAAAATGTCCACCACAGTGGGATAAGTTCGCCCGCACTTTCTTAATTTGGGACTGCTGTGAGCCCTGGTTAAAAGTAAAGAGTGTAGTTGAATTTATTGTAATGGATCCATTTGTTGATCTGGCTGTCACTGTTTGCATAGTTTTAAACACACTATTTATGGCCATGGAACATTATCCAATGACTGAACATTTTGATGCTGTACTTAAAATAGGAAATCTGGTAAGTCCTTCAATGCATAAAATTTGATACAGTTGGAACCTGGTTTCTCTTTGGAATAGAATTGCCTTTATTATTTTTATTGTCATCCCATAAAATAAATGTTAAAGGTTTATTTGTACTAAAAATAGTCTAAAAATACCATTTGGAATATGTTGTACATAAGAGTATTTGAGAGATGTTGTATCTTTAAGTTTGATTTCTGTATTACAACTTCTTCAAATAGAGTTTCCAACAGCTAGAGTTTGAATGACATAAAACTGAAAGAAATCTGACATGCTTTTGTTTAGTATTACAAAAAAAAGTAGGAGCCAAATTAGATCCTTTTTACTGTAGGTAGCATTGATAACACAAAAAGAGTTGAATGCTATTTTGGATTACTATTTTTCACTGCTATTTCTGTGGGTTGATTCTGTATTTCCTTGAAGACCATTTATTTGATTGGTCCATAACAATTTGGAAGGCAAAGAATGTGTGACTTAGAATAAGAGTATCTGTTGATACAGTTGGGTTTTGTTCCTCAGTGAACACTGTCTGTGGGTCGGGTTTGGTGAGGTAGTTTTGTTTGGTTTATAACAGCAATAATACAGATATGTTATACTTCTAAACCTATTCTTATTCTAAGTGGTTATTCTGGTGATTATGATGTGGAAAAATATTAAAACAATTTGGTTATTAGAATATGTGAAATTCTAGTACATGTTGGTAACATGCACTGAAGTACAGAGTTAATGTATCAACATTTAAATTGTATGCTGATATTTTTAGCCAATACAGATATAGTTCAGTGTTTTCACCTTAACCTGGAATTAGAGATCATTATCTGTAGAAGATAAACATCTCATGTTGCTGTTTAAAATATATGCAGGATGTATTTGAGGAAGAGTTTGGAAATACAAATAGGTGAGGATCAATAGCTGTTTCAGAGGGCTCTCTTGTGATCGTGTCTGTGTGTTTTACCCAGGAAATTACAATTTCTACCTTTCCTATGTAATGGAGTAGTTTAATATGTGTAAGTGTTCCTTCATGCCAAGGGTTTGCTCCCCGTCAGCCAGTGTGCCGCTATGACACTGGTGTAGTTTCAGCAGTTGCTTTCTTCCTTTTTGGACTCTGTAGCACTACCTTTTAAAGACTATAAAATGCTGCTGAGTTTTTTAAACTTTTTTCCATCTATCTAGTAAATGATAGTAATTTATGTAGTTTTATACTTTATACCAAGTACTATGAATTTATTTCAGAGGTGGTGTTTGCCGTCTGCTTCAGAAGATATCAGAGGCACTCAGAGTCAGAAAGGAGTTTTACTTCAAACACAAGCCTTGGCACAATTGACCTTTTTTTGGCAGTTAGAGAGAGAAGATAAGCTTATCTGTGAGTTCTTACATAGACGTCATTAATAGTACATCAATTTATGACCAGTTCATGTTTTTCCACACACCTTTGTTAAAGCAGCTTCCATTCTGTCAAGAGTGAGTGTTTTATCTTGCTGGGGAAAGTTCCTTTAATTAGATGGATGGCAGATATAAGGAGCAAACTGGAGGCCTATTAGGAATAACTAATTCTTCAGTAGACACTAAATATATCTCAGCCTTAACTGAAGTTACATATTTATGCTACAGCTTATTTTGATGTTGCCACTTACCTTCTCTGTCGGGTTCAGCTTGTGATAGTTTTCCTTAGTGACATCCTGCTGTAAGAGGGATGTTACTTCTTACTTAAATTTGTTCCTTATCTGCTGGTTCAACTTCTGTATATTCATCTATAAAGTAACAATAAAAATTCTTTCTTCAGGTTTTTACTGGAATTTTTGCAGCAGAAATGGTTCTCAAGATAATTGCCATGCATCCTTTTAATTATTTCCAAGTTGGCTGGAATATTTTTGATAGTTTTATAGTTACTCTTAGTTTGGTGGAGCTTTTTTTGTCAAACGTGGATGGATTATCCGTTCTCCGATCATTCAGATTGGTAAATAATATATCTGCATTAATTAATGAATTATATTTGTATTTCAACTCTATTCATATAAATAAGACACGTCTTAGCATTAGGTATATTTTTTAGTAAGCGACATGGGATATCTCTGCGACCATGTTTTACAAATTATTTATGTTATCGTTGAATACTGTGTGCCATTTTATTGTTCAGAAGCAAATATTCTTTCAAGGGAAAGAGCTGTAATTTTATTTTAATTTTTTAAACATGGATGGGTAAAGCTCAATGTACAATTTGTTTAGTCTATACTGAGAAATAGAAAACATTTGTAGTCTTGTTGACTTCCATATCTGGAAATGGCAAAAAGGCTAGAGGTGTTCTTTTGATATGTAGGAATTATAAAATTCATGAGTTTAATAAATTTTAAGAAGATTGATTTTTCTTTTCCCCTTAGCAAAAAAAAGCTTTATTTTATTAGAAAAAATTTATTTTAATTTGTTTCTACATGTAATGTCCAAGGTGTATGACATGTTCAGAATCATTGTCCGAACAAATACCACCAGTGTGCTGTTTCTTTTATGTGGAAAAGAATAGATATGCTAAAAAAACAGGGAAAAAAAAGAGCAAAGGCTAAAATTTATTACTTTCTAATACTGTGGATTTCATGAAACGCTATTAAAGTTATGGTTATTGGAATAATGTTGAAGTTTCTTCTTTTTGCTATTCCTGATGGTCACTAGTTTGTAGCACACTCTTATTTCTACAGCATTTTTTTAACTACTGCAAATGATGCCTGTATGTTTTTGTTTTCCAGTTGCGAGTTTTCAAGCTAGCAAAATCTTGGCCAACTCTAAATATGCTGATTAAGATTATTGGTAACTCAGTGGGGGCTCTGGGGAATCTGACCCTGGTGCTGGCCATCATTGTGTTCATTTTCGCTGTGGTTGGGATGCAGCTGTTTGGGAAAAGCTACAAGGAATGTGTCTGCAAGATCTCCAGTGACTGTGAACTTCCTCGCTGGCACATGCATGACTTCTTCCACTCTTTCCTGATTGTATTCCGAGTGCTGTGTGGAGAATGGATAGAAACGATGTGGGACTGCATGGAGGTTGCAGGCCAAGCCATGTGCCTTATTGTTTTCATGCTGGTCATGGTGATTGGAAACTTAGTGGTATGTAGCCAAAATAATTTTTCAATTAATTTAGAATGTGAAAGGTAAGAGAACCAGTAATTAATTATAAAAGTATTATTAAATGTGATTTTTAAATATGATATTTTTTTTTGGATTTGTTATGAGTATGGGTTCTGAAATAGAGTTTTCTGTTTGTTAGATTTCTGATCCTATATAGAATCCTCAGCTTGGAGGATGACCCACCTCAGGGGTCTGGAGTGCAGTACAGAGGATGTGGATGAGAGCGTGCAGCACTGGGTGTTCAGGGTATTGCAGACTACTCCTGGTTACCTAGGGAGGGAGAGAAGAGCAAAGGCACCCCTAGTGTTGGACTTCCAGGGTGGAAGTTTCCTACTTGCAGAAGAGGATATAGCAGGGCCTTTTCTCCCTAACTGATTTAGTCATCGCTTCCAGTCACACATAGGCAGATTATTGGGCCTTTTTTTTTTAACTTTTTCTGATCTCTCCTGTCTAAAAGACTGCTGTTACATTCTTGACTCTGAAATGTATGCCATTTTGAGACCTGCCTGCTGCACAGCCAGCATTTTACACAAGTGGAGTAAGGAAACTGTTATGCAGAAGGAAGTTGTTATGCAGAAAAAACCCAGATTCAATTACTTCAGGTTTTCTTTTCCTTCTTCACTTTTTTGCTTCCTATTTAATAAGTGCTTTCTACAGATACTTGTAAAGTGGTCTGTATTACATCTGCTTTTTCTTTTTCAGAAGAAAACATCAGATTGCCACTAGTTTATATGAGTATAAATTTCTCTTTTTAAATATGTTTTATATTTTTTAACTCGCCAGTATTTAAGACATTAATTGCTCTTCTGTTCTCATTCCCTCTATTATTCTACATCTCTGCTTTAAACGACTGTCAGTAGCGGAAGATTTTAAATTAGCCATCCTGAAGTATTCTTTAGGAATAAAATTTCTAAGAGGAATAAGGTGATTATCTTTAAACCAAGGCAGCACTGCTTCTAGTTGCACAGCCACTTGCTTCAGGATTTTCTATAAATCTATTGTCTTATAATTAAGACAAATGTGAACTTGTTTGATTAAACAAAACATTCTCCATAAGTAGTTTTCTAAACCAGAAGATAGAACTTTGTGGAATGAAGCATCCACCTATGTGAATATTTCCACAGTATTTACAGTATTCTGATTTTATTCCATCGCTCTAGGAAAATTTCTTACATGAGCAGACATCCCTGCTGTAAGTTCAGGGCTGTTTTATCCATTTGTCTTTCTGTGTTCCCAGCACATTTTTTTATCTTATCTTCCAAGCTGATAAAAGAGCTGATTGGAAGATTTTAAGAGCTAGTACTCTGCTGCTTTGGCATTTGAGTTCCTGGTAAACTCTGGCCTTTTATAACTGATGTATGTTCTATGTTTTGTCTTGCTGTGGGAAAAGGGTGACCTGGGCGTTAAAAGGCAGGGTGCATTCCTGAAGTCGCATACAACAAAATATTTGTGTGAGTTTGGGCCAGCACGTAGAAAATGTGTTTTCTGCACAGATCAGTTATGTCTTCTTTTGCAGCGTGCTGCAGTTTGCCAGAAAAGCAAACATGTTGAATCTGTTCAGACAATATGAAAGAATCATTCATTTTTGACCTTCTACAAACATAGGCAATGCAAAGGCAAAAAATCCCCTGTGTTGGGGTATAGGGAAGGTATTGTGCTTAAACTGCATTTGCATTTTATTTACTGTGTACTTTCAGAATCATATATTGTGAATGAGAACACAGAGCCTGTGTTCATAGTGGGTTCATAAGAAGCATGTGAATGAAAAATGAAAAAAATTCTGCTGTGTTGTCTTTGCCTTTTTTTTTTTTTTAAATTAGGTATTGAATCTTTTTCTGGCCTTGCTGCTGAGTTCATTTAGTTCAGACAACCTTGCTGCTACAGAGGATGATAATGAAATGAACAACTTGCAGATTGCTGTTGCAAGAATTCAGAAGGGAATAGATTATGTGAAGAAAAAAGCAGGTGAATGTGTCCGAAAGTCTTGTTTGGGAAAACAAGCTGCTGTAAATCCAAGAACAGCAACAGATCAGTTGAATGATGCGAGAAACCCTTGCATTTCCAACCATACCGTCACTGAACTAAGGAGAGATACGAATTATGGCAAAAATGAGAATGGAATGGCCACTGTTACAGGTGGCAGTGATTATACATCATTCATAAACAACCCAAGTCTTACTGTTACAGTACCAATAGCTGTTGGAGAGTCTGATTTTGAACATCTGAATACAGAAGAATTCAGCAGTGACTCAGATTTGGAGGAAAGCAAGGAGGTAAAATTTAAATATTTTATATTTTGGATGAACGAATTATACCAACTGTATTGTTTCAGTGTAATTCTTCCTGCTTAGAAATGCAAAGCAACTGTAACTCAAGATTCTTGGACTGTACTGAGAGTGAATAATCTGAAATGGGAAAGTGGAGTTCAAGAGAGTAGGAAATCCTGGCAGAACTGTATAAGTTTATGTGAACCCATTTATAAAGACATTTGAAAAGCAAACTTTACCAAATTGTTAGTTGAATAGAGAAACTAGTATATGTGTCCAGAATAAAGTGTCAAAGACTGGCTTTTTTTATAATTATAATGTTTCTCTGAACTACAAATGTAAGTAAACTGCTATTTAAAATGATTAGAGAAGATATTAATGAAGAATATTAACACTCTTTGAGGAAAATTGGCATTACTTTTACTGGATTAACAGAGGTGCTGACTCAGGCTAGTGAGAGCAGTAACAACAGTATTCATATTCTGAAGTCAAAATTATGGGGAAAGCCAAGGGAGCAATGTTCGTATTATAAAGTGAATGCATTACCTAAAAACTCAAGAAAAAAATAGAATTACTGAATGAAAAAGTATTTATTTCTTGCCTGGTTTTGGGAGTTTTGAACCAGTCACTTCTAAGACAACTGCCTGATTTTAAACTCTGTCAGCTCTAGGATTGTAGTCATTTTTCAGCAGCTGCAGACTGAGGGGAAAAGCAAAATCATGGATTTCATCAGGATTTTGAAAGACACTAAAAATTCAGATTGCAATCTGTGGCTCGAAAGCAGACTGTGTCTGGTATCACCATCTCTGGCACCTGAAGACGAGGACATAAATAGAATATCATCACTTGTGCAGACAACTGTCCTCCAGTCTGGATTGCTTTGTCTGGATTGTTTTGGTTTTTGGGGTTTTTTGTGTGTGCTTGGTTTTTGGGCATTCAGTTGATGAGTCTGAGAGATTTTTGATTGGTTGTGGGCTTTTTAGGTTTTCAGTTGTTTTGTTTTGAACTGGCAATTCATTTGCCAGTATTACTTCCAAAGTTTAGAAACTAAGTTCATTCCAGCAAAGTGTAGAGAAATTAAATTTAGAAAGGTGTAATAAGGTACTCTTTAGGTGTTTCTTTTATTGCGGAGTACAGTGTTCAGTAGTATTACACTTATTTTTGTTATTTCAGTAGCTTGTTTCCTGATGCTTGATTTGTTCCATCTACTTTTTGGAGATTCTGTTACTGCATGTGTTATATTGACCATTCAGAAGACCTTAGATTACTAAGAGGCTTCTTTAAAGCAAAGCAAAGTGTTCTTAACCTGTTTAAAACATTAACTGAACTATGTAATGAAGCTATAATGTTTGCTAAATAGTGTCCACAGCTTTTACATATTACCAATCTGACTAAGGGATGCTGGATTTCTTAGTGTTTTAATGAAACTTAGTTTTGTGGAAAGAATATTTGATGAATCCAGGAAATTAAATATAACACTTGCCTGGAAATTATCCTTCAGGTGAAGACACCTGGTTCTTCACTATTTTATATTTTAGAATTGTGTGACAGAGTCTATGCCTTCTCACCTCTGATATTCAAGATGATACATAAGCACCAGCTGTTTATAAGATAAAGTTACCTGGTATCAATTTTGACACGCTCAGGTTTGGAAAAGTGGCTGAGAATTGGCAACCACAGGAGATACATAAACTAACAAAACCCTTCTATTTCATGTACACTTGTTCATAGTCAGTAGGGAAATCGTCTTTCATCTTGTAGATTAGTTCAGCTCTTTCTTTCAGGCTTCCCCTTTAAGTGGGAGCACTTTATGCCTGAGTTGTTATATAGCTACATTATTTAAAGAATCCTTGAGAAGTCATTGCTAAGAAGTGAGATCAGATTTATACCAGAAGACAAATTGAGGAAGTTACAGGTTTCTTGCTAAGTGTGGGGATTTGTTTTTCATTTCTGTCTGCTACTATCCATAATGCACCTTAAACTGTTTGAAAATTTTTTTTTAAATCATCCAGTTAAATATTTAACAATGCTGGGAAAAACTGCTTATGCAGCAGTTTCCATGTTTAACATGGTCTGATTTACTTTTTGTTTTGCCTGCAGCTTTTTTCTGAAAAAAAGGACCTAGATGTATCTTATTTAGCATCTAGTGAAGACCAGGAATTAACCTTGAAAATGAAATGCAAGGAGAAATATATTTCTGTTATTGTAAATGTTTAGTAATACCATTTAAAGGATACCTAAAGCTGAAATATACATAGTGTGGGTGTATCTGTGTGTCTTTTTTTTTCTTTTTTGTTTGGGCCTTTCAATTTTTTTTTTTTTTTTTTTTTTTATTATAGAAATTTTCCAAAACAAAACTCANTTTTTTTTTTTTTTTTTTTTTTGAGGAGGAAGAGTATTTGAGGGTGGAGGGATTTTTGGTTGTGGTTTGTTTTTTTGTTTGTGGGGTGTTATTTATGTTCAGGCCCAAGTCCAGTATACATCTGTGAACTTCAGATGTTCTGCTAATCTAACCTCTTCCATTATATATTTGGATGTGCTTAAAGCTCTAATCCACACCTAAAAATGTTATGTTTTGCAATGTGTGACATATCTAGAAAACACATATTTTAAGTAAGTAGGAATCCACACTTCTGTTTCCAGTACTCAACCTAAGGAGTACCATGTTTTAATTTCATTGCGTACCATTCTTCTCACAGGAGTAAAATCAAGCTGGATCAGTCAAGAATGCAGATCTGGTGCTTTTTAACCAGGCAGAGCAACGTGTCAGCATGTTTACACAGGTTACCTAAAGAAATCATACATATATGGTCACTTCTGACATTGATTGGCCTGCATGCTATTCAGCTACAATATATTTTTCCCCATATGTTGCAATGTAGTGGGAACATGCACAGCTGCTCTGTAAGCTGAGTCCCATGACTCACATCACAGCATGACTGAGGGCAACACCAACATGTTCTTCTCTCCTTGTTACATCTTTGGTATTTTCTGTACTATTTCTGTGGCATAACCTGCATGCTTTGTAAGTTTTTATTATTGTTAATGGAATGATTAAGCATCAACACTTTTCAAGATTCAAAGAGGTTAACAACCTATGATTTTATGAAAATTGAAAGGTTGTCCTCACTAGATGTTTTCTGTTCATCTGTTGTACCATGTTTTTAGCTGTCATGTAATTATGAACATTTTCTGATCATGTTCATTTGATCAATGCCTCTGTAATATTACATATATACAGTTAGTTGTATGCTAAAATGTTTATATCTCTGATATAAATTGTTTTGTGTTTGTTCACAATGTTTTTATAATTCACATTTCTGTTTTCTCATGTAAGAGAAGCTAAAATATAGGATGAAAGATACATACACTCCTAGGAACAATCAAATGTATTTTTTTATACATATGCATAGTTCTTTTGAATATGGATGTAATGATTTAGTTATATTCGAGTCATGAAGTTTGTGTATGTCTGCAAGGTTGGAATACAGGAAATCATTTTTGTAAGTTTTGTTCTTCATCATAAATAATTGTTTCTTTGTGAACTTAATTCAGTTGCTTTATTTTTATAAAGACAGACATGAAACAACTTTAATCAAAAATTCTTTGCAGGTGTCTAAATAAATCTGGATGGCTTAAAACTATATAAATAAGGATCTTCAAACAAGAAAGAAATATAAAATAGGAAAACTAAGGATAAGGATAAAATTAAGACAATTGTTAAAAAGACAAAATAGGAACTACTACACTCCCAAACCTCTAAATTCAGAAACTCCAGAACCATAAAAACTTTAAAAGTTTTTTATATAGCTTAATTGTACCAAGCGATGCATTTCTTATTCCTGATAATCTCTTCTGAATAGTTTGACAGTTCTGCTCTTTACCATTTAGGGATCTTTGAGGTAATCCTTTTGCAAATACAAATTTTGTTTGTGTGGTTTTGTTGTGGAATCTTGCATTATCTTCCATGTATTCTTTTGTATTATATGTTGGGAGTATTTTGATCTCTCTTTTGTGTTTGAGGGGGATGGTAAACTGTTCAGAAGAAATGGGAAAATGTCTTTCTAAGGATGTTTTGAAGCTATTTTAGAAAAGGCACTTCAGTAGGGAAGAGTAGAATGTGGTAATATCCCATCCTAGAGGTCCCAGGTATGAGGCGATGGGTCTTACTTGATGGATGTTGTTTATGTGACACTGCTCCTGCCTCAAGCTTCTGCTTTCATGAGTCTGGACAAGTGTAGACCAGCATGCAGACCAGTAAACTGGGAGCTTCCAATCATTTGACTGAAAAATACACGAATCTTTTTCATTTGGTTGTCACTTTGTCTTACTTACCCTTCCCTGCATAATAAGGCAATGCTTTTTTTTTTAGTATCTACACATGCCAATTTTTTCTAACTTATATAGAGTAGGAGAGGTAGGTCTTTTCTATGGAGAATCTTTTGGTTGCTTTGGAAGATATGTAATTTGCAAGCTTTATCTATAGACATTCTTTTATTCTTTCAGAAGAAAGGTGAATAAAATATCCCAATTGAAGTGACTAGCTGTGCTTATGCTGAAGAGTACCATACTCAGTGATAATTCAAAATTATTATTAAAAAAAAGTGCTTTGTGCCTTTTTTATTGTTTAATTAATAGTTGAAGCAAAATGGAAAAATCAGGGGTTTTTTTAATTGAAGAAATACTTCCTTCTTAAAATAGATCTGATTAACTAGGAAAATAGCCAATGGATGGAATATTAAGAGAGGTAACACAGGTGTTCTAAAGGTTTCTGTTGTGTGTCTGCACAATAATACTTTTGGATCCTTTTTACTAAGAAGTTTCTGAACATTCTCTTCAAAGGGCTGTTATCAGCAATCATCTTTCACATTTCACTGTGGCTCTTTACGTCTTTTCCCGTGGAAAAATACTTGGTGGTCTTAGAAAGAGGGAGAGAGAGAGATCCTAAGTAAATGAAAAGACAAGAATATGTAGCACAGTCATCCTGTGGGTTCGGTTTTTTTTGATTTTCTAATTACATGAGATAATGTTTCCCTTCTGTTCCTTCTCTTAAGAGCTGTTTTACTGGTGTGTTTGTTCTTCGCTTCAGAGGTTGGGAACCTGCCAGATTTTCCATTCCTATTTCAGTGACATATAAGTTGAATGCCCAGTAGGTAGCATCATGTGAACAATCTGTGGCTACCTGTTATTAGCTCGTTATATTATAGAGTTTTCTTTTAAGTTATTATCTGAAACTTTTCATTTTTTATTTTAATGGTGGTGCTTAGTAAAGATTGACTATAATTGCTTCAAGCAATCGTATGTTGTTTCTGTAGGACAATTTGTAGTAGTCACAATATTCATGGAAATATTTGTGCCATGATACCTTGAATTCTTCAGGAAAAAGAAAGGTCATAAGCATCAAATTTTGACCTGATAACAGTACAGGAGAATTTTATACTGAAAGAACTAATGTATTCAAAATCTGAACAGCCTATTACTGCCAACAGTGAAAAAGAAAAGAAAAAAAAATATTATATTGAGGGAATTTTCTCAAACAAAAGTTATTTAGCTGCAGATTTGCAAATGTCAAAACTGCTAATTAACTTTTGATTGCTTAGTTGATCCATTCAATCCAGCGCTTCGTTTACATACATTGTGGCCTTCTTACCACTGTTTAGTAAACTGAGCAGCAGCTAAGGGCTCTGGAAGGTGAAGAATGAATGTTTCTGTCTTTCCCAGAAGTTCTCTTCCTGGAGTGATTCCCCAGATCAGTTAGACTTCTGCAAAGACTTCTTTTGTAAATAGCAAAGAAACTAGCTTTCTAATTTTTTAATTATAGCAGGAAACTCTTCTATGCATATTGATTTTTACGATCTCTTTTTGTTGTTGTTGTTGTTTGATACCTGCATCTTAGTAAAAAGTATGAGCACCTCACATAAAAAAGACAACCAATGTTTAATTAAATCTGTAAATCTTGAAGTAGTAGGATTATAGTCTACACCATCTGTAGAAGAAAGAGGAAACCCGGCTACCTAGTAATGGAATCGCTAGTTTTATTTCTAGAGTAAAGAAAATTGCTTTTTGTAATTAAAAATAAATTTTAAAAAGCTCTAATCTCTGATTCTTCTACCATGAGTTATATGAGATACTTAACTTCACGTTCTAAACACATTGATTCTTTTCAGTTCCTTTTGTGTTTGTGGTTGTTCATCTTTTATACTTTCAGTTGAATTCATGTCATCTGCTCAAACAGTGTACTGAGCTTACAGTTCAAATTACCCAGGGTACTTCACATTGGTTTTAATTTTTATTAGTAATATGACACAAAACTTCTTTACTCTTAAAAATTATATTTTTTAAAACTGATAATTTGACTTGTTTAATTAAATATTTTAGTTTGCTCACCACCACTGCAACATTTTGCAATATATATGCTATGTCATGGAATGATGAAAGCAGCATACTAATAGAATTGTGGAGGGCATAGAGTGCTATCCCTGGGTTCAGTAGAAGTAATGATAGGAAAAAGTTGTTTGGTGTGAATATTGGTATTTTGAAATTATGTTACTAAAAATGAAAAGACATATTTACAGTAAACATAAGTAATAGGGGGTTCTATTCCAGATAATCAGTTTGTAAAGTAATAGCAAAATAGGCAATATAGCAAAACCATTTTTGATAAAAATTAGTGCAGGTTACTGGGTTCCTTATTGTTATCATATTGTCTGTCTTCTTTCACAAAAAAAAATTGGTTTAATACCAAAAATAATGTCCTTTCACATTTCACAATTGAGGTGTAAATACAACTTGATTGGATAGTAACTTGCCTGCAAATATCTCTTAATTATAAAAATCTAACTAAATTAGCAAAAGTGGTGTTGATTTAACAAAGCCAAGGTTGTTTTATAAGGCGTGCTTACATCATTCCCTACAGACATTTACTTGTGTGACTTCATTACTGATGTTATGTACTTCTTGATAATAACATTGTAAAATGTCAGAGAATGCTGTGACCAAAACTACTCTAATTTAGTTTGGTACTCATACTTAAATTAAGTGTACAGGACACCACATCTTCCCTTAAAATCTCCGGATCTCTGCAATACACAGGCAGATTACAAAACAATAAATTAAGGCTTATTCTTTTATTGTTTGGGGGGGTTTTGTGTGTGTGTTTGGTTTTATGTTTGGGGGTCTTTTTAATAATGTGACTTATGTAATACCAATTATTAAAAAAAACCCAACAAAAATGATTTCTGGGTGTTGACTGTACAGGTATGTGTACCAGAGTAATGGGTAGTTTCAGAATGCACAATGTGCTACATAGGTGCATTGGCAAGAGAGAATGCAGATTAATGCCTGTTGAAATGTATAAGAAAGTAATAGTAGAAAGTAAAATAAATGGAATATGTATCAGCAAATCAACGAAGTACCAGTTAGCTTTGATGACTAACATATTTAGACTAGAAATTCTGAAATTCCATGAAAGATGCCATAATATGCCCTGCAATCTCTAGATAGAAAGTGGACAATTTATGCACATTTCAACAGCATTGACTGCTACATGTGGGTGTTTTTCTGTATTTCTGGTGAAAAATATTATTCTTCATATTACTGGCACATGGTGTTGCATGCTTAGTTAATTACACTTCTAAAACGTAAATATTAATAAAGTAAAAATATTATTGAATTTTATTTTCAGAAGTTAGATTTTTCTAGCTCATCAGAAGGAAGTACAGTTAATTTAGCTGTCTTTGGAGAAGAAAAAAGTGAATCTGAACCAGAAAAAGCATCAGAACTACAGGCATGCTTTACAGAAGGTATGGAAATAAAATTTGGGGCTAGCAATTATGTTTTGCTTGTTTGCAACAAGCATTGGCACTTCAAGGAAGCTTTTGCTACAGCAGTCCTGGAGCCTAGTTCATCAAGTCTTAGGGTATGATTAATTTTGCCTGTTGTAGATGGCAATACTGATGTCTATGAAGTACTATTTGTTAATGCGAAGTTCAGTATGTGTGTTTGTGATCATTTATAATATTTTAAAACAATCACTAGGCACAATTCTATAAACTTATTCTCAGCAGTCAGTGATTCTGTTGATTTAAATTACTTTATCAGTAGTGAAATCTGCAAGAGAATGCACAATGTGCTACATAGGTGCAGACCAGGCTCACTCCACTGAGAAACTTAAAATGGAATTATGTGATTAATCATGGTCCCTTCCTAGCGCTAGAAAGCAATCCAGTGGATGATTCAGATCTTGGAAAGTTTGATTCAAAAATAAACTTATTTTGTTGACATTACACCATTCATGGGGGGAGAGGGTGTATAAATATGCTGTGGATTGAAACAGGTGAATGAGAGCCTATGTATCTATTTAGGTAAAGAAGTCTTAACAGCAAACTTGCATGTCCTTAACAGTTTTGATTTTAGTTCTGTATAGCTATATCTTCTAGGGGACTACTGAAATTAACTATGTATGAAAGAATTTCTAGTTTTTGTGCTATTACAGATTTTGATTTCCTTTAAAATCATGAGTAAAATCATTCAAAACAAACCATGTTCCAGGATTAAATCTCCTATCCTGTCCATGCTTTTTGGTTTGCTGTTTTGAAGACACCTTTGATTTAGGTTAGGACCCTTTTCCTTTGAAGTATTATTTTACTGATCTTTAAAAAACCAAAATCATTTTGCAGTGTGGGACTGTATTGACTATATCAAGTTCTTAATTTAAAAAATCCAACAAACAAACATACATTTCTTAAATAATTTGACATTATATTACAGTTCTTGCTTATCCTTGTGTTATGTGATATCTATTAGTTCTTGGGCATAAGATTAATTTTTTCATAATGAAAGCATTTTGAGTAGTTGAAGGTAAGGTAGTTCATGTTCTTCACAGTGATAGCTGTTTTATCTGAGATGGTGAAATATAGCATAAATTATTTGTAACATGTGAACTTAATGACACTCACAGGAAAACCATGATGCCTTTGGGACCCATTAAAGTCATGTCAGCTTGCTTATGTTTCTATGTGATTAATAATTTTTAAAGAATTAAGGAGGCTACTCTTGGCTAGGCAGATACTGAGGTTCATTGAAAACAATGCCTCGAGGCCCCATGATAAAGTAGGGACCTCTCCAATGCGAGGCAGAATTCTGTGGGCAGTTGCCACAAATCTGTATCCTATTGGAAAAGCTCTCATAATCTCCTGTTAAAACATTTATGTAAAGAAGTATCCTTAGTCAGCCCTTGGAGCATCGGTTGTTCCTCAGTATAATAAATAAAAATAGTATTTATATCTGATTTGTTTGTACCTTATCTAAAAGGCAAAAGTTCTTTTAAAAGAAGAAGCTTCTGTATTCTTGAACAAGTTCATGTGAAAGGTGCTATGTATGCCCTTTGTTTCTAATCCCTGACAATTTGCATGTTCTTTAATTATCTGTATATAAACTGAATAATATATATTTTTAAATGTTTTAAATGAAAATTAGCTCAATTAGATGACTGTCCTTTACTATAAGCTTGATTCAGCATCAGAGTAGAGAAAAAAATTGTGTACACTTAAATTTTTCTATGTCTGAAGTATAAGATTGAAAGGATAAGTAGCTTGGACTTCATGAATTAGGAGATAGCTAAGAATGATTTGATTTCTTAGGATAGTGGAAATTCTACCATATAACAGTTTCTTATTTTTGTGCTATTAGGCTGTGTACAGAAGTTTAAATGCTGTAAAGGCAGTAGGGAGAGCACAAAAGGAAGAATCTGGTGGAACCTTCGAAAAACCTGTTACAAGATAGTAGAGCACAACTGGTTTGAATCATTTATTGTCTTCATGATTCTTCTCAGCAGTGGTGCTCTGGTAAGTAGAGGTTGCACCCATAGAAACAGTACCTATAAAAATGTTTTATCAAAGTTAGTATTTTAACACATATGTGTTCATTAAGGAAAAAATACAAAGTTTTCTTGAAAGAGAACTTGGAACTAAATTCCCGGAATATTTTGGGTATTACATTTAATTTACATTACATGAAAATTTTGCAGGTGAACTTTTGATGATTACAAGGTGATGTGTGTATTTATGAAAAGGATTACACTAAAAATCTTGTTTAAGAAACTATAAAAATCATGAAAAAGGAAATGTATGCATGAAACAATTACTCTACTTCAAATGAAAATTGTCCCCAAAAGCAGACACTGAATTCATCATGTTCTTAGTTAGTTTTTTCCTACAGTTTTAGTTTCAGTATTTCTGGACTGTTACATAGGAATTCTTGAGTTTCTTTATACTATTCTTAGTGACATTTAGTGCTTCACACAGCTTGGGTTCATTTTGGTTGCTCATTGACATAGGATTCGCTATATATTGTTGTGGCCTCTGCTCCAGCACCTAAAGCACCACCTACTTTGCTCCCTTCTTCTCTGACCTCGGTGTTTGCAGAGTACTTTCTCTCACTTTTTTCCTTCAGTCCTCATACTGCCACGCAGTGTTTTGCCCTTTCTTAAACATGTTTTCCCAGAGGCACCACCAGCTTGATGATTGGGCTCAGCTGTTTCTTGTGTTGGCTCGATGGTGGAGCTGGCACAAAGCAGCCCCCTGGTCTCTTCTCACAGTGGCCACAGCTACAGCCTCCCACTGCTAAAACCTTGCCATCAGCAGCTAAGACTGAAATTCACTAAAGAGCATCAACATAGTGTTTGGTCTCTTTTGTTAATTGAAGTTAATGTAATGAGACTGCCTTCTGACTGAACCTGGCTGGACTTTTCAGGGTGAAAAATTGTAATCCTGTGTTGACTATTACTGAAATTTCTAAAAACCTTTTTGGCAACCTCCGACCTTATATTGTAATTCCGTTTTCAGACAATGATAAAATCTAAAAAGCAGACAGAATGTAGTTGTAATTTCTGCTATTTTTGTTTTTCAAGGTAAAACATTTAAAGTTGAAAGTGATTTTACTTTGCTGTTTTCATTTAGTTCTGGCTTAATTTGCAAAGACTTTTCAATATCTGACTTATATGTAACCCATTCTTCACAGGCTTTTGAAGATATACATATTGAACAGCACAAGACTATAAAAATCCTGCTGGACTATGCTGATAAAATCTTTACTTATGTCTTTATTCTGGAAATGGTGCTAAAATGGGTGGCCTATGGTTTTCAGACTTACTTCACTAATGCTTGGTGCTGGCTGGACTTCCTGATTGTTGATGTAGGTACTATGCTTTCTAAGCAGTCTATTTCTGTTTTTAGGCAGGTCATTTTATGTAACTTCAATCCGATAGAGATATATGCAGTGAATAATAGAAGTCTGGCTTAGAGGAACAGAAGATTACATACTGGTGAATAAGATCCTACTGCAATTATCCAGTGTGTAACTAAATCTGCCTTTGTGCTGTCATTGACACCATGTGCTCTGTGTTTTACTGTGCGGGGTCCCAGCTGGTGAGGGAGCACTATTTACTGATTTGACTTCATTCCACTGGATATGGCAACAGAGAACAAGGAGGAAGCAGACACAAGAAAGGAGAGGGAAATTTAAGTGAGCACATGAGGTAGGGTGGTTGATCCTGGGCTTAAATGAGGCACTGACAAAGAACTGCAGGGGAGAATTGTTTTTCAACAATAACATTAAAAACTAGTGTTGAAATTGCACTCCAAAGAAACTAAATTAGTGACATCACATGATATGTTCGTTTGAAGGAGTTCTTTCTTTTTGCGAAGATGTTGGAGTAGAAATTCAGCAATTGGACAAAAGAAAACTCTATTAATTGGATGGTATCTGGGATCTAGGACAGAAGTTTTGTCCCCTTCCAGTAGAATTGAAACTTACCTAATGCTCTTTTCAAAGCAGATTTTTTTTGAGGGAAAGGCACAAGTGGTGTTTGTTATTTCTCTTCCTCATTTAACTGCTTCTCTTTTTAGTGAATCCCCATTCTGAGCGAATGGATTCAGTGACGTGAGATAACATGTGATAGGTTTTTTCTGGGATATGCAGTTTCCTGCTTTTTACTTTCATGGCCCCTCAATTTATTCTGCTGTGAACTCCTGGTTTATACTTACACTAAGTATAAAGTTAACATACTCCCAGAACAGATGTACTGTAATAAACTTAGCAAGTATAAGGGTCCTCTTGTAAGATTAAATTTTCCAAAACAAGATACCCTCAGCACACGAAAGGAAAAAAAGTTAAGACTGTCTTTGAGTAAGGCTGAATATATGATTTTCTTATATTTGCTTTTTTTATGAATGCTATAGCATTCTGATTTTCTTTATTGTAACTTAAGTGTTAAATAAAAAATTTTGACAATTTTATAACTAATGGGAAATTAGCAGCAATCATCTAGATAGATTCTGTCACCTTTGCATCAAATTGTTGATGCCATGTTTTAGACACTTCATATTATGAATCCCAGACAGTATGTTTCCAGAACTTTGTTTGGAAAAAAATTGGAAATTTTTTTTCCGTAACAATGGTCGTAGGTAAAAAAAAAAAAAAAGAAAAGAAAATTAGACAGAAATAAGTAAATGTATTACTATTTAAGGAGTATTCAGAATTAGTGTCTCTGTACAAGCCTGTATTGGGAAAGATTGATTTTGAATTGAGTTTTAAGATAAATTCTTCTTACTAGGCGTACCATTTATCCATATGGATAGGTATGGGCTCTTCATTTTTCAGCAATTTCAGTGCTTTCAAGTAGCTGTCCTAATATTTTGTTTAGAGTGTCTGCATTTTATGGCCCTATAGTAGCAGATTATATAACAATTTATGTTGGAGGGCACCTTTGGAGGTTTTCAATTAGCTCTAACCTCAAGGTTAGATTAGACTGCTCAGGCTGATACTGTTTTGAATGGAGAATGCCTTACTTAGCAATCCATTCCCAGTGTTTGACCTCATGTATTGTAAACCCACTCCTCCTCACCCCTAAAGTCGTGGTGGTCTGCTTAGCTTTTTCTGACATTATTGCCAGGCTTACTTGTTATTGTTTTCAGCTAGTAAGAAGGAATTTTAATTATTTCTCTTCCTGTTACCATTTTACGTGCTGGTTTAGCATGTGATTGCTGCTCTCAACTGCTTGGATCAACCTTTGTTTTATCTTCCTGTCCTGTGTCTTTACCCAGCTAAACATTGAACAATTTGCCGTACCAGTACCAGTCAAATTATCATAGTGTGGCAACATTTTACAGAATCTTTTTAGGCAAACTGTTCTGTATCTATCAGCCTAAACTCTCCAGCTGTTCCCTGCTTGGGAAAGAACTTACAGTATACAAACAAATCCTTACCCTTTGTGATGTTTACAGTGATTTTAGAAACTGATAATTAGCCCCGAAACAAATAAAACTGCTTGTTTTGTTCAGCTTTCCATGTGCAAGTACAAATGGTATCACAGAAAAGAACAAAGATGGGATTGTATAGTATTTGGCAGCTTGCTTGAGCTACCCTTAGAGTAAAGAAATCTGCAGAAGACTTCCTCATGTGTAAACACAACAGGAGACAGCCATCTGGAGTGGGAGACTCAGTGAGGACACAAGTCATTGACTTTCACCAGAAAACAGCAGGAAAATCAGCTTTTGAGCTGTTAATCCAGCTGTACTGAATTTTTTGAAAAATCATGTGGATTAAACCCTTTCTTCCACAAAAGTAATAATGTTGAAAGAAGAAATCTCAAGGCACATTAATTGTCCAAAATACAAACAATTTTAAAAATCCAAAGTAAGATGTTTGCAGCTTATGATAACAATGTGCTTTTCTGCAATTGCCCTATTTGGTAGTTACAAAAACAGAAAGTTGAAATGAAGGTGAAGTTGGGATTCTGTCTCACGTGCATCATTACAGAGTGTTTTGTAATATATCCCCTTCTTTTTTTGCAATACACCTTTGAATTTTCTAATTTTCTAATGTTATAGTTAGCAATTCTATATGTAGAAGTCAGTTTATAGCTGGTATCACAAGTTGTCCAAACCAAAATCAAACGTGGAAGAAGCGGAAATTATTTGTTTTTTTTAAAAATAAAAATGCACATACACACATATCCACAGATAATATTATAGATTAAGGTCTGTTTTTGTTTAAACTGTTCTGAAATTTACATGCAACATTAGACTAATTCCTTCTCCTTTTTTTCTTTTTTTTTAATTTTAATTTATTTTCACTGGAAGATTAGGGACCTTGTGAGTTTTTTTCCCAATATGCAGATCAAAATTTCACCCCTCAAGGCATTTCTATTTTGAAGCTACTTGAAAAAGAAAAGTTGTTTTGTTTTGTTTTGTTTCCTCTAGGTCTCGTTGATTAGCTTAGTAGCTACTGCCCTTGGTTTCTCAGAACTTGGTGCAATTAAATCCCTCCGAACATTAAGAGCTTTGAGACCTCTAAGAGCTTTGTCACGCTTTGAAGGCATGAGGGTAAGGAAAAAAAAAGAAGTAATGTATAAAACAAATCCTTAAAAATATGCCAAATTATAAAATCATGGAAGAACACTAATTGCATGTCTGTTTGCAAGGCCAACAGTAGCATGTTTGATTCTATCACGTGCATTACTCCTTTTCTATTTGCATTACTTCAGTGAAATGTAATGTTTTGAATTAAATAATTTTCTAGATCTAAAAAAAATTAATCCTTGTGTTGTTTCTTAATTATTTTTTTCTGTGTTTATTGACTAGGTGGTTGTGAATGCTCTTACTGGAGCAATCCCATCCATTATGAACGTACTTCTGGTTTGTCTTACATTCTGGCTAATTTTCAGCATTATGGGAGTAAATTTGTTTGCTGGCAAGTTCTATTACTGTGTTAACACCACAAATGATGTGAGGTTCACACCACAAGAAGTCAGTAATAAAAGTATGTGTGAAAATATGAACAGGACTTCTGGAGGTGTTCGGTGGAAAAATGTGAAAGTAAACTTTGATAATGTTGCAGTTGGTTATCTTTCTCTGCTTCAAGTGGTAAGTGCATAAATTTTCCAGCTTTAATTTTCGTAGCAGTATCATTTAATTCCATAATTTTCAATTTTATTTTAAAATAAATAAAAGGATATGGATTTGACTTTATAATTTTGTTCTATGGAGCTAATTAATGTTGCTTATGGTAAAAATGTGATACATTCTTTGGCCATTTTGGAAGAGGAGGAATATCTAATATTTACATGATGGATATAAAGTTGCTTGGCACCCAACGTCTAGTAACTTCTCAAGTCCTACAGAAATACAGTATGTAGTTAAAATATCTGGTTAAACACTGCAGCTAGGTTTCATTTTCTTTTATTTGCTTTACCTATTAAGGCATATTGACTAATATTTTTACTATGGTTGTCATAGATATGTTCTAGGACTTAGCTGACCTTCAAACAAGAGGAGAGTGAACTGTTGATTTAGATAAATTAAATAACTTTTTACTCTCTTTTCTTTGCCTGTTTTATTATTAGTAGTCCCACTCCAGTCACTGTCTATTATTTCCAAGTGAGTTTTTTCGAAGAAGTTTTTAGCTTGCTTTTAAACTCTTAAAGATTAACAGTTGCAGAATTTACTAGTGCTAGATTTCTGGGCATGAGCCTTCTTTAGAGGCAGTATCTGTAAATTGCCTGTAAGACAAACGTATATTCATAATCAAGTTCATTTGACAAACTGCTTCTGGGAAATTATTTGTACTCATAAGCAATTGGTAATTATTATGTCTTTAAAAATTTCTAACTGGTAGTGTTTAGTAGTTATTATTGTGCTAGCAGGCTACCATCTGATTGCTTCCGGGGGTAACAGTAGCTATTGCTAAACAGCACTAGGCAATTGCATAAATTACCAGCTTAGAGAGGGGCTCTGCTTTTAGCAGTTGTAGCATATCTTGCATGTACAGTTCGCCTACGTAATGATTGCAGTAAACATCATTCACACCTTTCTTGCCGTCAATATCGTAGCTCACCAGAGTAAGTTTGATGAAGGCCCTCTAGAGGGATAAGGAATTGGTTGGATGGCTGTGTCGAAAGACTTACAGTCAGCAGCTTAGTGTCCAAGAGGAAACCAGTACCAAGTGGTGTCTCTCAAGGATTTGCTCTAGGACCAGTACTGTCTAATAGCTCCATCAATGACATTGATAATGGAATTCAGTACACCCTCAGCAGTTTGCAGATGACACCAGGCTGATTTTTTTGATAGGCTTAGAGGGAATGCCAACCTGAGGGACCTCAGCCGCCTGAAGGTTGAACTCCCATGAACCTAAAGGAGTTGAACAAGTCCACATGCAAGTTCCTGCACCTGGTTCAGGGCAATCCCCAGTATCAGTACAGATTGGAAAATGAATGGATTGAGGTCAGCCCCACAGAGGTGGTCTTGGGGAAAAAACTTTGACATGAGCTGGCAATGTGTGCTTGCATATGATTGCACAGGATTTGATTGCCAAGTCAATCATATCCTGAGCTAGCCAAAAGGAAGTGTGGCCCACAGGTAGAGAGAGATGATTCTCCCTATACACTCCATTCTCATGAGACCTCACCAGAACAAGGAGGTATGGACTTCTTAGAGGTCCAGAAGACAGCCAAGGAAAAGATCAGAGGACTGGAAGACCTCTCCTTTGAAGAAAGGCTGAGAGAGGTGGGGTTGTTCAGCCTGGAGAAGAGAAGGCTCCAGGGAGACCTTATGGTGTCCTTTCAACATTTAAAGGGGGCTTATAAGAAAGACTGAGGGAAAATATTTCCCAGGGCCTGTAGGGAAAAGACAAATGGCAATGTTTTTTAACTGAAAGAAGGTAGATTTAAATTGGATATAAGGAAGATTTATTTATTTTTTTAATGATAATGCATTGAGACATTCACGTCGCCCAGAGAATGTGGATGGCCCATCATTGGAAGTTTTTGATGTGGTGAAAGATGTCCCTGCCCATGGCAGAGAGTTTAAACTAGATAATTTCTAAAGGTCACTTCCAAGCCAAACCATTCTGTGATTCTGTTATGTTCTTAAGATTTCTTGGGACTACTTACCTTTAGGAGTTTCTTCTAGGACTATTTCTCTATTCTGTCTGAACAATGCTGATACATGGTGGCTGATTTTTTTTTTTTTTTCCTGGAGAAGTCCTTTGGTTTTTGGTAGTCAGAAAGTTAGAACTGAAAGCCTTGTTATAATACCTTGAGGAAAACCAAGCAGTGTTTGGGAAGAGCTGGTGTCAGCAGCATGTGCTGCACTTGTGGCAGAGGAACAGTGCAGTGCAGAGTGGTTCCATCAGTAATGGAATTACAGAGGAGCCGGAGAGCTGGGATGTGCAGGGGAGGTCCTGCAGGAGAAGCAGTGGATCCTGGCTGGGTGCTGGCTCTGGAAGGTGCACAGAGCTGCGCGTGGTCCGTGACCCACCCTGGCCCCTGGCACGCACTAGAAGGATGGATGAGCTACTGAGTCCTTGGGCAGCTTCACTCAGTCTCTTCTTGGAGCTTCCAATGGAGTGACCCACGCCATCCCTGTGCAGCTGGAGCAGCTGGTCATGTAGGTTCCCTGTATCCTGACATCAGGGACTTGGCTTTACCAGGATGCCAAATAGCACGGTACCTTTCCTGTTAAGGTAATGCTTTACAGATGGCAACCAGCACATCCCATTGCCCTGGGAGATAAATTGCTGTCTCTCTGCTATGGTGATACTGATTGCAACTCATCTTGCAGAGCATTCATATGAATTTCTATGAAGATTTAAAGATTAGAATTTATTCAGCGTTTTAAGAATTAGGGGGAAATATTCCACAGTAATGAACTTCCTGTGAATGCTTCACTTGTAACTCACCAGACTTTTAATATTCTCTTTTTTTTTATGAATACAAATACATTGCAGAAGACACTGTTTTATTTAGAATGTTCTCAGAACTGGAGCTTTGATGGAAATTTTAACAAATTTTGTTTTTAGGCAACATTTAAAGGATGGATGGACATTATGTATGCTGCAGTTGATTCTACAGAAGTGAGTGCAATATAAAATCTACTGAGTAAAAATTAAATTTACTGAAGGGAAACAAATGTAAGATTGATATAATGCTTTTTGAATGGCACTTGAAATGAACTAAAATATAAAACATTAAAATGTAAAGCCCTGAAGAATTTTTTATATAAATCTGCGCTCACAGAGTGCTTATACTTTTAACAGGTAAAAAAAAATTATAGCTGTAGAGCTACAGAAATTATTACTAATTTAACAATTCTTCTGTAAAAATCCAAACTAATGAGATCTGGTTTTCTATTAATTTATGTCTAAGATTGTACAGATCAGGAAATAAGTTTTTCCTGATCATTCAAAAATGACCCAAATAGTCAAGAGGCATCACTGCAATAGCTAATCCAGAGCTGCAGACTCTGATGATCTCAAAAACCAAATTTGCTAAATTTTGCCTATTTTTCTTTTAATGTTGATATTTGTTTGCATCTCTCCTCAGTCCAGGTCCTGATTTGCATATAGTCTATAGGAACTGAATTGCTTTTGAGATTTGCACATTTATGTCAAATTTAGTAGGACCTACAAGAAATGTCAAATGTCATCAAATAGAACAGACTGAGAGGGGGAGGAATGGCAGGTCTGTGTGTGCAATTACAGACACCTGTATTAGATTTTCAAGTTCAAATATAAGGCAAGTGTAGTGTATGCTCCAGAAGAGGTGGGTTTACCCCCTTGTACAGTTGGGTTTATCCCCTGTCCATCTGAATGCAACTTCTCTTCCTGCTCGGGAATCTTTGATTTGTCTTAATTGTTATTTGTGGTGCTTTGCTGTTTTTCTATGTTACATAGGCAGGGAAACAGCCCAAGTATGAAGACAACCTGTACATGTACCTTTACTTTGTTGCCTTTATCGTCTTTGGATCATTTTTCACCCTGAACTTATTTATTGGTGTCATCATAGATAACTTCAACCAACAAAAAAAGAAGATAAGTACCACATGTTTCGTTTTCACAATACTACATTGTTATTGAGCATTCAGCAAATGTATGCAAGGATAAATAAGAGAGTCTGAAATTTCTCATAGTAATAGAAAGAAAAAAAATCAGGTTTTAAGATTTTTGTTTATTTAAAATAATGAAATAACAGTCTTTTCTTTTTAAGGCATTTGAAGTAATTTAAACTTACACTGAGTGTCTGAGTGTTCTCCACATCCCTGTACAGCCCAGTGATAGGTTGTCCATCAGAAAGTTGTGTCTTTGTTTTTCTTATCCTTACAGTGCTGTGATCAAGTTATGTGAAAGTGCAGATGACTTAAGCAAATAAAAGACAGGAAAGAAGAGAATATGCAAAACTATAAATTTCAAAATTGGTAAGGTGATAACATAGAGCAGTATTGTGAAGGCCTTCATTACAGACATAATACAGACTAGTTGAATGCTGAAAATACTGCTCTGGATTGTAAGATTAGAGAGGGTTGGGAAACAGTCTTGAGTTAGTGAATTTGCAAGAAAAAGAAAATGGGTGACATTTGAAAATACGTAGGTTTTCTTTGCAGCTTAAGCTGTTTCTATTATTTAAATGAACACAGGATTCTGTCAAGAACTCTAGGAATGTTTGAATAGGTGAAAATGCTGACTATGATGGCAAATTAAATTGTACTTGCTATTTAAACCCTAAATGGTGGCATCTTCATCCCTCAAGATATTTGCACCTTCCTTGGAGTAAACGTCAGGGGCATCCAGTACTTAGCAGGAAGGTGGTTCCATTTCTCATCCTTGAGGAGCAAAGCTAAGGTTATATACATGTTATTGGTATTTTGGCAGTTGATATGTAAGAAGGTGACCTTAATAATGAGGTAATTATAAATTTGTCTACTGGAATCATCTTGACTGAGAAGACAGATAAGGGTTCCTGCTAAAAGGCTTTTTCTGGCAGTGTGGTATACACCCCTTGTACATTTGGAGCTGTTTTAAGTCACCAAGAAAGTAAAATGCTGGACATACGATTAGGCTGAGGAAAATTCTATCTATATGGTGTTCTTCAGTTTCATGTAGCAAATTAGCAAGCATTAGTTGTCTGTCTTTTGAATTTATAGGTACACCTGTGTTTGTAGAAATGTGTAGATCACACAGTTCATGGCTACCCAGCAGTATTTTTCTTGTCTTTGTTCTTTCTTCATATCACTGACATTTAGGCATGTTGGGAAATGAATGGGCAGGGACCTCATGTTTAAATATACTGTCTCTGTGTAGTTAAACTGTGCTTTTCTGTGGTTCATGTGTGCATCCTACTTTCATTACATTAGTTCCATGAGGGAGGCAATGTTCTACTGTCAATTTCCTAACTAGTCCTTAAGGGTATCTTGTCTTGAGACCTCTGTTCTCCCTATGGACAGCATACTGAGACAAGGATGGCTTGTTCACTCATGATAGCCATTACATCAGTGAGACAGCAGAAGAAAACCCCAAATCAATCCCACTTTCTTTATGGCGTTTTTTTTATTATTCTTTATTTCCCACTGGGTGAAAGGTTTTAACAGTCACAGCACATATCCACCATAATTATCAAATCAACTTCCTGTTTTCTTCCAAAAATTTTATTCTCCAAGAAGTTAAATTTACTTGAATATTTGATTTATGAGGTGAGCTTGTTAAAGAGGGTCTCTTTTGACTCTAAGTCTTCATGTCAGTATATAGCCACAGCTGAAAGAATCAAACACGTCTTCATTCAGACTTATCATTACTTTGTCTGTAAGATTGACGCTACATTTGACAAATTCAGTGGGGCAAAGTCACAGAATCACCCCTGATTCTGAAGTTCATTTCCAAATGCCACTGCTTTGATATCATGCATGCCTGGAATGTAATTACAAACAAATGCATGAAAGGAAGAAAAACAAGTTACTTGTCAATATAAATTGTATTTCTGGTGTTTCCATGTGTGTATTACACATACTAGTCTAGATAGCCTTTTATTCAGGCAAGAAACCCCAGACTAAACCCATGCTTCTGATGATCTTGGTACAATGTAGGGGGATGATCAAGCCTCTTAAACACTGTGGAAGTATTATCTGAACTGAGATACCTATACTGAAATGATAAAATGTACATCCTGAGAAGCAAAATCAGTAATTTCTTTCTCCTTGTATGTTTTACCTGAAAGCATATCTGCTCACAGTGTATCTCTGTACCTTTGAAGCTTTTTTATTTCTGGTAGATTAATTTGCAATGTGGACTTTATGATGCTAGATTTATAAGTGTCAATGAAATGTATATTTTACAAGTTGGGGTTTTTCTTGTATTTATTTAACTGAATTAATCAGGTATGTATTTTTTTTTTTTTTAATAAGATATAGATAGAAGTTCTGGGGATTTTCTTTTTTCCTTAATTTATTTCATTTTTCCTTCAAAATTCATCAGACATTTTAACAATCTTTGAAATAATTATTATGTTTTGGTAAGAATGTATAAGGATGAATAAAGTGTTCATTAAAACCATGTTCTGCCATGCTGTGAATTAATGGATGTAAAGGCTTGTCTATAATCAGATTTGGGGTTTCTTTTATTAATTTACCTTGGAGGTCAAGACATTTTCATGACAGAAGAACAAAAGAAATACTACAATGCAATGAAGAAGCTGGGATCCAAGAAACCACAAAAACCTATACCTCGACCAGTGGTAAGAATTGTGCTACTCTTATATCATCTGTGTTTGGGGAGAAATCACAACAGTACATTAATTATAATAAAATTTCTCCTTTCATCTATATTTGGGGAGAAATCACAACAGTACATTAATTATAATAAAATTTCTCCTTTAACTCTAAAATGGTTTTGGCCTAATTCAGGTTATCCCTTCATTCTGAATTGAAATGTACATGTGTCTGTTCTGCAGGAAGAATCTCTCATATTTGTTATGCCTGAGGAAGCAGAGAATCAAACAATGTGAAGAAATATAGGCTTGTTGGGTTTTCAGGGGAAAACTTTGAACTGGCATATAAATTACTGGACAATGGTTTTCTTAGATTTTTCAGCCTTTTGCTTGGTTGTATACTTTGGGAAAGGAAGAATGAAATGGGAAGGAGGAAACGGGTGTTCATTGCATACAAATACTATCACCTTTTCTTTTTTTCTCCCCTCAGAACAAATTGCAAGGTCTGGTTTTTGATATTGTAACACAGCAACTATTTGACATCACTGTTATGGTTCTAATCTGTCTTAACATGGTCACAATGATGATAGAAACAGATGACCAGACTGAACTGATGCAAAATATTTTATATTGGATTAACTTGGTCTTTGTCGTCCTTTTCACTGGTGAATGTGTCTTCAAAATATTTTCACTCCGTTATTATTACTTCACCATCGGCTGGAATATTTTTGATTTTGTGGTTGTTATTCTTTCAATAATAGGTAAGAAATTCTTATATTCAAAACAAAATATAGTTACATGTGCATTTAATGCTTTATCTCTGTCAAGTTGTGCAAATTAGAGGAGTTAATTTTAATTTCTCTTGATTATTTAGGAAATGAAGTGCATACTGGAGAGTACTAACTTTCTTAGTAATTCTGTATCAGTTTTAATACTTCTAGGTTTGGGGTTATTTTCTAAAAGTGCTGGGAAAAATTTCTTAAGTTATCTGTAGCAGATAAAATTTATCTTCAATTATATTTTCCACTAATTCCACAACTAGAGTTGGGGGGGTTTCTTGTACTTTTTTGTGGAAAATGTAATCTGTGTTAAAAAGTTACTCTCTTAATTTATTTTTATGTTTCACAGGTATGTTTCTAGCTGAGGTGATTGAAAAGTACTTTGTGTCACCCACTTTGTTCAGAGTTGTGCGACTTGCCAGAATCGGTCGAATCCTGCGCCTCATTAAAGGCGCTAAGGGAATCCGCACTCTGCTTTTTGCTTTGATGATGTCTCTTCCTGCTTTGTTCAACATTGGGCTGCTGCTCTTCCTGGTCATGTTCATCTACGCGATATTTGGCATGTCCAACTTTGCCTATGTCAAGAAGGAAGGTGGGATTGATGACATGTTCAACTTCGAAACGTTTGGCAACAGCATGATCTGCCTGTTTCAGATCACCACGTCCGCTGGCTGGGATGGTTTGCTCGCCCCGATCCTTAACAGTGGGGAGCCAGACTGTGACCCCCATAAAGATCACCCGGGGAGCTCTGTGAAAGGAGACTGTGGCAACCCTTCTGTTGGGATTTTCTTCTTTGTCAGCTACATTATCATATCCTTTCTGGTAGTGGTGAACATGTACATCGCTGTGATTTTGGAGAACTTCAGTGTCGCTACTGAAGAAAGCGCTGAACCCTTGGGCGAGGATGACTTTGAGATGTTCTATGAGGTTTGGGAAAAATATGATCCCGATGCAACACAATTCATAGAATATAGTAAACTGTCTGATTTTGCAGCTTCTCTAGATCCTCCTCTTAATATACCAAAACCAAACACAATTCATCTTATTGCAATGGATCTGCCCATGGTGAGCGGTGACAGAATTCACTGCCTTGACATCTTGTTTGCTTTCACAAAGCGTGTATTGGGGGAAAGTGGGGAGATGGACACCCTCAGAATACAGATGGAAGATCGGTTTATGGCAGCCAATCCTTCTAAAGTCTCCTATGAACCAATTACAACCACATTGAAACGAAAGCAGGAGGAGGTGTCTGCTGTCATCATTCAGCGTGCTTACAGACGTCACCTTTTAAGACAGTCAGTAAAGAAGCTTTCATTTATGTACCAGAAAGACGGGGGTGATCCGCTTATCAAAAAAGATATGATTGTTGGTAAGCTAAGTGAAAACTCACCTCCAGAGAAAATGGATATGTCTGCATCCACCACAGCTCCGCCTTCTTATGATAGTGTAGCAAAACCAGAAAAAGAAAAATATGAAGATGACAAATCAGAAAAGGAAAACAAAGGAAAAGACAGAAGAGGAAACAAAAAGTAAAAGGCAGAGGTTATCCATGATGAATGTTTGCAAGCTTGGAAAGATTATGTTTTTGTCAATAGCACTCTTATAGGAGGATTATGCCAAAATTACAGGTTTTTACCAGTTTACCCACTGCTGCAGTCAGTGCCTGTCCAAGACAATGGTCCTTCACTAGTGAAGTCTTGATTTATAACAGAGAAAAAACTTGCGGAACAATAGTTTTGATTATCAGCTGTTACTAATTGAGAGGAGACAGAAAATTTCTACTTGGACTATAGGAACCCTTAATGGGTCCTAATAAGCCTGTATTTTTGTGGAGTAAGTGTATCCACTGTGTACATTTCATCTCCTATCTGTGTTCTGTGTGTGTCAGTTCTTGTTCATGATCTTGTTTGCTTTAATGACATACTGCTTTATTAATTCTGCTGTGCTGAGAGAAAAAATCTGAATACTCTTTATTTTGATAAACATTAAATACTAAATAATACTGTCATGCGCAGAGGAACACAAATGTCAGGAATACATAATTATGGCATCATATTATGAACACAGTTCTCTTCAAGCCACTTCTAAATGCAAAAAACCAAGATTCCAGATTATCGAACCTCAGGATCTAGATCAAAGTAGCAGCAAACTGTAAAAAATCCAACAGAGTCCAGATAGAGAATTTATCAGTAAATCAAACAAGGGAATAATTGTCACAGAAAAGAGATTGGTAATGTAGTCTTTTAGGTTTAATATATTTATTTTTAATAGCTTTTACTAGTTCTTAATTTATTGTACTGTCCATTTCAGATACAGTGGTTTAAATAAATGATGCTACACAGAGCTCCTGTTCTGAAAATTGTAAAGCTATAAAAAAAAAATTGCTTTTAGAGTACAAGATAGCTCATAATTCCTGAAACATTCAAACAGTTCTTTTCACAGAAAAACTACAAATGCCAAATTCTGCCTATAGGAAATTTTAAACCTTTTTTTAAAGTGGTATGTTTTGACCCTGTAATGTCATGAGTAGCTTCCATACTTTATTCCAAAGTCTGTTGCTACACTTCTTATTTCTCATGAGTGTATCCCACTTAGGAAGATAATCAAAGCTATGAGTATAAATTGATAGCAGATTACCTTTGGGTACAAATACTACCTTAATGTATACCTCAGATTTAAATTTCCCTGCTTTGGAAGGATGGATCATGCCAGAAACACAAAATATGTACTTCAGAGAGGTGATTTTGACACCCCCATGGCAGTTCAGTCAGGTTTCTGCTGTCATATAATCTTCTATAGAGAGCTGAGATGACCGAAAAGATGTACTCAAATCAGCTTTGTCCTGCACTGGGGTTTAGATGACTTTTTTTGCATTCAGGCTGACACTGTATATGTAAGTAAAATACCCTCTGTTATTTAATCAATTGTTTTACACAGTGGTGCCTTTTTGAACAAAGAGACAATGACCTAATTACCGTATATGTGTCAAATGTGTACCCTAGCAAGTTAGCTTACAACATTTCAATAGATATTATGGTATATTCTGTGGTACTCCAAATAATTGGAAGCTCTAACTGATGCATGCTTGCTGCTATTATCCTACAGCTATTAAAGTTTAGCAAGGGAAGAGATGTGAGTGGTAAAAAGAAAAAAACTTTGACAAGACCATCATTCCTCATACCAGTAAGCAATAGTTTGCTTTTATTAAAGATTTTATTTTATTTGAGTGTTGTAATCAGCAAATACGCGGTAAGTTATTGGACTATACAGGACAAATAGATGGCTTAAGTATGGGGCTAGAAAAAAATTATATGTCTTTTCTTTTTATTTTTTAAACAGTTTTATTTTATAACATTTTATACTTACTGTAAGAAATTATGCATATTTTCCTGTTGCTATTAATTTTTATTGCCATCTGTCTTTGACACTTTACTGTTCGGAAACCCAAGATACAATGCGTAATTGAAAATTTCTGCTAATTACTTTAAAGAGCTTTTAATAAGGAATAATTTAAAAACAAATGGACAGTACAATTTTTTTTTCTGATCTGTAGGTAAGTCTTTTTATGTGAAACAAGATAGAAGGCCTTTTTTTTTTAGTTATAATCCTGTCTGTTGATTTTCAGGGTAATCTTAGTCATAGGAACGTTGCTGTTTCCCCAGTTAGCCTCACACTGTCTGCTTTGCTTATTGGTACACACTGCAGTAGAAACGCTTTAAATATAATTTGTTATTCAAAAATCTTCCTTCGGGAGGATGAATAGTGAACTTGTGCAATGGGCAGTGAAGCATTTTGCATTTCTTACAAAAGAACTAGGATATAGATGGGCTCCTGCTTTTATAGAAATTATTGCCTCATAGTGTACTGATGAACTGCATGCAGGAAGTTGTTTTACCAAAACTATCTACATTGCTAACAACCCAAAAGAATAAAGATAACCTTTTTATGTAATTATTTTAGTCTTCGTCTTTTATTGTCTGAAGTTTATAAAGATTAACAAGTAATGGTTGGTAAAATTAAGGGGGAGCCACTTCAGCAGTGAGGTGATTTAGACATCTAGATCACGTTGCATCACGACTTGGATCAGTATCAATTTGTCACCATGTAGATGAAATGAAATGCTGATGTTGTTCTGACCAGAGGAGTTTTTCTAAAATTCAGAAAAAAACCCCATTTCAACTGTGTGTCTTTTTGTCACATTTTTGAGTTGCCCAGGAAGAGCTCCAGTGATATTCTCTATTGGGCAAGTCCAATGCAGGATGGCTCCACAGCTGCTTACTGCTCATCCTGGGATAGGTGACCTGGGATCTGTCACCCAAATAACCCCATGGGAGCATAATGGAGTTGCTTTAATCCCTTTCCCTCTGAAGAAATCCATGCTTGCCAAGAGAGAGAACAAGAGCTGTTGGAGGTTTTAGTGGCCATGTCACTGCTGTCATCAGGCAGCCGTTGCCTTTGTGGAGGCTCTCGGGCCTGGTCCCTGGCAGGAGGTTGCTACATGCAGGTGGCAGGGTGAGGGACACGGGGTGGACATCAGACCTGGGCATGGGGTAATTAATTAATTGATGCCTTTTTTTTTTTTTTTTTTTTTTTTTTTTTTTTTTTTTTTTTTTTTTTTTTTTTTTTTTTTTTTTTTTTTTTTTTTTTTTTTTTTTTTTTTTTTTTTTTTTTTTTTTTTTTTTTTTTTTTTTTTTTTTTTTTTTTTTTTTTTTTTTTTTTTTTTTTTTTTTTTTTTTTTTTTTTTTTTTTTTTTTTTTTTTTTTTTTTTTTTTTTTTTTTTTTTTTTTTTTTTTTTTTTTTTTTTTTTTTTTTTTTTTTTTTTTTTTTTTTTTTTTTTTTTTTTTTTTTTTTTTTTTTTTTTTTTTTTTTTTTTTTTTTTTTTTTTTTTTTTTTTTTTTTTTTTTTTTTTTTTTTTTTTTTTTTTTTTTTTTTTTTTTTTTTTTTTTTTTTTTTTTTTTTTTTTTTTTTTTTTTTTTTTTTTTTTTTTTTTTTTTTTTTTTTTTTTTTTTTTTTTTTTTTTTTTTTTTTTTTTTTTTTTTTTTTTTTTTTTTTTTTTTTTTTTTTTTTTTTTTTTTTTTTTTTTTTTTTTTTTTTTTTTTTTTTTTTTTTTTTTTTTTTTTTTTTTTTTTTTTTTTTTGGTGTTCTCATTTCTTTTGTGAAGTGTAGCTGCTGTATAATTGGGCCAATATAGCTAACAGGAAAAAACCCTGAAGTAGTCTGTGCTTTGAAGGACAATGTGCATGGTTTTAGTAGCTATACCTGATTTGATTAATATGTTTATTTCAATCCAGAATAGCTAGGGTTTTAATATCTTAGTTGCTAACAATAATTACCTATTAATGTAATAAGGTAAGTACTTTTGAAAAATATTGGTCATACTCTTAAATTACTGTTTAAAGAATAAAATTGAGTCAGTGCTGGTTGAGTGTATAGTTAAAAATTCTATGTGGAATAAGCACAAAATATTTATGTGATAATTTTTCTACAAATTTGGTAGTGCACAAAAGTATATAAGGTCATTTATATTCTCATTTTACCCTATAAAATTTCTATTATTTTTGAAGTTATGACTATTGAACCAATAATCTAACTGAAGTCACTCCATTTTTAGTATCTTAAATGCAACATTTTAGTCCTTTACAAAAAAAGTAGTATATTTTTGGATTTCAAGTGTATATATTTGAATAAACTTGTAAATTTATATTTCTTTGAAATTATTCCAGTATACCTTGAAGGTAAAAAGCTCTTGACTTGCAGACTTCCTCCTTAACCTGCAGGTATAAAATAAATCCATGTTTTAGTTTGATATAAGACAGTTGTTTCAGATAATACTGCGCAAAGCATTAAGCAAAATTCCTAGAACAGTAGGACACTGCACTCTGTTACTGTCCCGGCTCACAGAGAAGGAAGAATTAATAAGAAAAGCTCCCTTAAAATTGCCTCAGAAATGCTTTCTTTACTCTCTCTTACTAACCCAGGAATGTAGGTGTATTTTATTTTGTGAAGGTGTCATCAACCTCCAGGTCCCCTCCCCATCCTCCAAAAAAGCCCTAACTATACCCCAAACCTGTGCAGGAACATAAAAGGGGAACATTTCTGGAACTTTTCAAATCCTGGCCTGGCTCAACCCTGTAACAAAACTCTGTTTCACTTCTAAGGACAAGACTTGTCCTGCATCCATCATCCAAAATCACTTGTAAAAATGAAAAAGGGAGAGATAGCAGGGGGAATAGGTAGGATATTGCTCATTCGCTTGTTTTCATGAAGAGGCCTTAAGTAGGTCCTGGGGTTGTTTGTGTTTCCCAGAAGGAATTTGTGCTGCTGGGGGCGGTGGGAGCCTTTCCCGGCTGCAGCCGGCAGAGGGCAGAGCCGCGGGCGGCACCGGCCAACACAGACTACGGGCACGGGGGAGAGCCCGGCATCGCAGGGAACGGACGGGTTCTGTGCTTCTTACAACCTGGTAATGCGTCTGCTTGTGTAAAAATAGGTTTGTTGTTAATACTTTTTTGTGACTGAAACGGCAGCTGCTTGGATTTCAGTTCTGTACTCTGTAAGACATGTGGACCTATATCCAGACCTGATACCAGGTTGGTTAAGAACTGCCATGCTCATCTGAGCTTACTAAACTATAGCTGAAGGGCTTTGATGCACCGAGGAATTCCTCAAATAGCTTTAGGTTTACTTTTATTAATAGGCATTATTCATCTAATCCCACGGTGCACCCCTGAAACAGCCCCAACTTTCTAAAAGAATCACGTATGAAAGTATCTGTGTCGTTTGCATGGCAAACAGTGATAAATATAATGAAATACTATTGAAAATGCAGGGGATTTTCTGGATGTAGAAAATTCTTACGAAATTCATTCTGTAGTATAGATTCAGAAAGGCTTATCTAGCTCAGTAAGGCATTAGGAGAAATAATCTGAAATCTCTGCAGGGTAGGAATATTTAATGGCTCACAAATGTCTGCATTAGCAACATCTTTTTCAGTGGGGGATGGTACTGTTTCATTCTCTGAGCACAGCTAGGTTTTGTCTATGTGATATAGCATGCAGGCTCTGTCACTCAGCATATTTATTTTTCCTTGCTGATCAGTGGGAGCTGTTGTACTGTGGAAAGAGACATATTCTAGTGCTTGCCTGAAAAAAAAAGAAAAGACTGCAGTGTAACCCAAGCAAAGTAAACTGCGGCACATTCTCATCCCTCTGGAGAGGGAAAATTGCATGCTGAAGCACACATGATGTCTGCTGCAAGAAAAGCTTTTGATGAAAATAAGGAATGACACTTCATAAACAATTTATAACAATCAAACCCAGCAGTTCCAGACATGCTCTGCACTTCCATTTTCTATTGTCTTAAAAGCATGTTACTTTCTCTTTAACAGCAATCTTGATACTAATCTTTGTGGAATGTGACGGCTGATTAAAAAACAGCGCAATATATTTATCAGAAAATGTAAATCTGAAGTGGAACGTAATAAGTTGTTTTCGTTTCCAAAGTAGTGAGTATCTGTAACAGTCATCTTTTAAAATGGTCAGAGAATTACGTGCTGTATTGCTACTTGCAATATTGCTTTGTAAAAAAGTCCTGCTTGCAGATACCATAGCAACCCCTGTCATGTGGTGCTTCTTGATTGCCAAGCTGTATAGTAGCTTTATGCTCATATTCTGCAACCATACTTGCATTAATATCTTTATATAGTGTTTAGTAAAAATTTTATCTGCATCCACAACATAATGCAAACTGAACTATGCCAGCAGTGGTCTCAAGTTCATTGTCTCAGGCAGGCGAAAAGTTGAAATACTTTTTCCAATAACTAACATTATGAATACCCTTTCTCTTGTCTTAACTTCTTCGTGGCCCTGGTGTTTGTCTAATGTGGTCTTACAATGATTCCTGCAGCATTGCTGCAAATAGTAATATATTTATTTATGTAGATCGAAAGCAGCTGCTCATGGTCTAACTGTATAACATTGGAAATTGGATGTGATTTATGTGATGCTGAATAGGTGGGCAGATAAATGCAGGCTCCTGATAGCCTCTGTCTGGAATTGCATGTACATCCAAGAAAAAAAATTTCAGAGTGATGCTTAAGAGCACTGTGAATTCACCAGCTTTACCACTCTTGCTTTCTCATTTATTTGAAAAGAAGTTACTTGAAATTTCATTTATCTATGTTTCATGAATCTTTTACAATTCTGTTATTTTTATGTAAATACTAGAAGAACAAGGAAAGGAGAATGTTTTGAAAAGATAGTAACCAATGATATATGAAGATAACATAATACAATGTTGACATGATTTTCTACTTGTATTTCAGGATTAAAACCTTTTTTTCACAATTGAATTCTACTACATATAAGGAGAGCATCCAACAGGAAATTTCAAAAGCTACATAGAAGAAGTGACAGGAAAAGAAATTACAGTGCTGATATTACTGACAGGTTATTAATATCAAGTCTTTTGTAGAACTTAATTGGAAGTTGATGAACTCTGAAAATAGAAGATTTTGCCAGAGAACATGGAGTAAGAAAAATCTGCAGCAGAGTACAATTAGAAATTACTGTCTTACACATGGAACTGTTTTACTTTTGTGATAGAGAGAAAACTTCATACTAAAACCTAGGATCAAAAAATACGTATCTGTCATTATCCAGAACGCATCTATGTCTATGTACCCTATTTGTTCATATCTATTACTATGTAATTTTAGAGTTTAAAAATTCTCTAATTTTTTTTAAGAAGAAAAGAGAAAAGGCGAAATAGGAAGACATGCGGGTTCACTTTTTCTGTATTACTTGGTACCTACTCACATTCCAGCTTCCCTTTCCCTGTTCCACTATCAATCCCTTTGCATGAGATGAAGGTTTCACATGACAATTCAGACATTGATGTGGTGGAATGCATTCCTTTTAAAAATCCATTATGAAATAAAATAAAATGCCTTTTCCTCTCCGAAGGACAGAAAAAGGTTGAGTTTGCAGGTCTCCGTAGCATTGTCAGTAATATAGTGTCCAAAAAATCACGTTTAATTCTTGGCTTTTTAGAAGTTCTGCATTGTTTAGTCAAAGGAACTGCATTTGAAAGGTTTCCTCAGTGTTTCCGCAGTATTTCTTCATACATACGAAGTAGAATAAAAAATTACATTCTTTAGAGCTGCATATTTAGTGTAAAATCTCTTTTGCCTCTGTTTTTATGGAAGTGTATTCATGGAAGTCTAAAGAAAGAGAATGTAAGCAGGTATGTAAGAGCCTACACCTGTTCCTCTACACATAGGTTCTTTTCTGACTTTAAGGCAGAATAGAATATAATTGCATCTCCTTTCTTTTTCCTTCCTGCTCTGTTCCCAGTCTGGAAGACAGAAGAGTTGCCTTTCAAGCAGGAAGACCACAAATCAGTTTATTGTTGCAGATGATTCAAATGGTGGAGCTGAAGAGTAACTGGATCAGCTGCAGCAGTTTTTTTACATATAACAGCACCAGCAAATGATGGTAGGTAACCTCATTAGAAAATAGACTTCAGCAGCAATTAGAATAAATGTTAAAGAGTGAAGAGAGAAGATAATTGCTGTTTAAAAACAAAAATTAGAGACAAGGTCTTTTAGGTTCTATAGCTAATTTTATTCGACATAAAATTACAACTTCGTGTATGAATTCTTTAAAGAGCAGATGCACAGTACTCAGACTTCCCTTGTGGGGATAAAGGACATTCAGAAGTGATTTTAAATAATGTTAAAACATGGGAAAAATACCAACTTAATGTCCCATTTAACTGCAAGCAGAGGCAGATAAAGTTGATACTCGGAGACTGATAAACAACTTCCTTCTTCCTTTTACTTATACTTTTCATATAGAGAACTTGGTTCTTTTCCCATCTGATGAAAGTAATAAGGACTTTTGTAAAGTATCTGGTTTGTTCATAACCTTGTGAGAGTTTCTTTAGGTGTGACTGCATTTTCTTAACAGATTAGACTATAGTTAAATGTCAGGACAATTTCAGCTATGAACTTCCCTAGCTCGTTAAAATTTTTTTCATGGTGCCTAAGGGCTTTTCTGAAATCTTGCTAATCTATAAATAATCTGGCAGAATGCAGTCTAAACTTCTACTGAATTTCTAATCTTTCTGAGCACAACTGGGATGCTGGTCTAAAAAACCTTCCTTGACTATTACTGTCTGCTAGCCATTCTGACAGTGAAAAAAACATTAATGCCAAAGAACCACCAGAGGTATTACCAAGCTAATCCAAGGTTTATCTTATTCCCAGGGTGAGAGACTGACCAATAAATTGCTTTCTGATTCTTCCCAGCCTGTTGATTGCACACGCACTGGGTAAATCATGGTAGTTACCAAGCAGGAAGAAAGTTCTTTCAGCACACCACAAAGAACTGCCCAGCATCTTAATGCTTCAGTAAGTCTCTAAAAGCACAGCAGTCAACAGGTCCCTGCTCCACCCTGCATGCTGTGGTGAGAGCTTTGAGTGCATAACTGGCAATGTCTGTTGTGGATGAGGCAGGACTTCTCCATCCCATTTTTCTGCTCTATTTACCAGGCTGTGAGATGAGGGAAATAAGTGAAAGGAGGAGGAGAACCAACTCAGTTCAGAAAGCTGACAAGGAGCTGGGCAGAGTGGGGATAAAGACAAAGGAAAGGAACAAAATGAAGCCGGGCAGTAACTTCAGTTCCAGACTGTCAAACACTGAATTAGCTTAACTGGTTTAATTTAGTATTAAGAAAAATTATGCCAGAAAATCATGAGTCCACTGGAAATATGAACTTGATATCAATGAGGATGCTTTAGCATAAGAAGTATTGAGCAATTGCACAGCTTCCTTTGTATTTTTAAAACATGCATGTTTAAGAGTTTCTGCCTGCTCCTGATCAGTTTATATACTAGGGGGTTACTGCAGATTTGTCTGAAATCATCCAGATCTATTACTGTCAGCTACACTGAAATGTTATGAGGAATTGTTGCAATCACAGATAGTTGGTGTATTTCAGTTAGCATTACATATCGTTACCCTTTCCTAATCTTAGTTGTTGCAGAGGAGTTGGGTCAGCTCATTGGTTTTATCAATGCTGTCNTGGTAACTGAGGTTTGCGTGCCTCAGTTTACCAGTACAGCCCAACGCCTCCTCACAGCATGTAAGCATGCTGTAGCCAGCAGCGGAAGGTGCGGAGAAAAGAGTGGAAACTCTGTCAGCTGCATTCCAAGTTTATTTTCTCCTGCCCTCGAGAGGGCAGGGGCCAGTTAGCTTGAAGGGAAGCTAAAGCAGAGAGACCCCGTTTGTTCTCTCGCAGAGAGTTTTAAAGTGTTACATCATCAGGTAGAGATAACAGAATGAACCAATCATGAAAGAAGGTACATGATAGTAAACCAATAAAGACCTCTCAGGGGAGGAACAATATCAATCTAACAAGTAACAAGACAGCTAGAGGGTATTTCAAATCACGCTAGCCTGTTACTGGTTTTTTAACTTCTGTGAGTGACAAGCAAGGGGTATGTTGCTATGCTATAGGACAGCAACAGTTTGGGACTTTGAAAGAAGTTTTAAAAACATGGGCACATTTATGTTCCAGTATAACTGAAGAATACTCCAAGTGGCTCAGAAATTTTTTGCTAGGCTACATTGACAATTAGCAGTTCCTTCCCAACTCAGCTGTGAAAGGCATTGCAGGAAAGCACTGTCAAAGCGTTTATGAAAAGAATTTGTTATAGTGCTGTTAGGTACTTTCAATGTTCAGGGTTAATGTAAGAGATACATTAACACTGCTGCTGGACAGTGCATGGGCACAAGAAAGTTAGGGTCAAATCTTATCAATAAGTGAATTTTCCTTGTCTTGAGTGATTTAGAAAAGAAATGTCATTCTTTACGTATTATTAATGCAAAATTATTTTCTTATTTTGTAGACTTACATCAAATTATTTACCAGCATTCCAGTTTCCTTCCCTAAAATATAATGCCTCAATCTTGTCTCTCCTGATTCAGTGTGAATATAGTAAAAGTAATACTGACAGCCATAATGTTTCTAAACCTAGTTATCACACAATCATGATATCATTTAGGTAGATATACTTTATATCTCTGTGGCTTTCTCTTTCCCTACCTCGAATTCTTGACATCTCTGGTGAATAAAATCTGGTGCTGGTGACTCACCGTGAATTTTGTTTCAGTAGCACTTCTGACAGCTGACATCTCTGAAAGTGGCTTATCCTTACTAATTGTCAAGTGGAAGGTCTAAATTAGGCCATAATTTCACAAACATATTTAACTGCCATAAGGTGGCAATGTAAGTGAAAGAAGTAGTCCTTTCCCCCCAGTTAGAACAACCATTTATACTTCCCTGCAGCAGACGGGATTGGGGAACTAAAACCAGCAGGAACAGAAAAAGTTTATCCCTAATCTAGATAATTTTTCCATTCAATTCACTCCACTTCAAGTACTATGGTGTGTTGTTATATTTTTCTGATTCATTTGTCTCTACCATAGTTTCTAAGTTATTAAATAATGCTATTTAAAAAACACCCCAACAACAAAGAAACAAAAAAACCAATGCCAAAACCCAGGAAAAAAACACCACAAAACCTCCACAAAACCCGAACAAGTAAAAATGAAAGAAGACATTTACAGAAACTCAGAAACTCAACACCATTGTATTAGAACTTTCATTCTTTATGACTACAGAAAAACTTGTCTGTGTACACCTAATATTTCAAGTTTCAGTTTATTTATAAATTTTTGTTCTGCTAAGAAGATGTTTTAAAGAACGCCATTGTCTGGTATTGTATTGCTTTAAGCTGTGTCAGTAGTTTAGATATGTCACCTCATAGCAAATCTTATGTTCTTCTCGAAGTTTAATCATAATAATTAAGATACACTCAGGATCAGCCGTTATTTACATTTTTGGCTGACATGAAAATGTACTTTGGCAGAAGCAAAGTGAGATGGCAGCAGGGTGGGTTTGTTAAGGCAGAAGCAGTGACCTGGGGAGGTAGGAGGAGAACCCAATACTGCGGTTTGGCAACTACCATAGACAAGAGATGCAATAACTTTGGTATGTGGGAACTGTATAAAATCTGGGTAAAGGGATAAGATGACATCCACTCAGTGAATTTACTTTCACTTTAAAGTGGACCTTCACCTTTTGGTTGCATGTCCCTGTATTATTTATTCCATAAAGATCTGTGAATTTTTAGACTTGTAGAAAAAAAAAAAATTAAGAATTGTTAGGTTGAGTTGCTTTCTGTATTTTGAGTGTGCATAATAAATGATAAGTGAAGAAAGCATAGAATCTGGGGATTAATATAATTTCCTCTTCGGGATTTGCATAACTTGAAAGTGCATCATGCATAACTGCCTTTGCCATAGCCATGTTTTCCAAGGATCAGAAGAGATTTTTTTTAAGGAGTGTTTATTCAATTAAAGATAAATCTTTGCATTCCAGAGATCTTTTTATGAAGCAAGTGACTCCATGACATTTTTTACAAAATAGTCTGTGTATGTGTTTATTATCATGCAGTTGATTTTTTTTTTTATTTCTACACAAATTTTTCTTAAGGTATTCGGAGTCAAAAATAGGGACTTTTATCTCTTTAATCACTTCTTAATGTCTGACAGGACATATAATAATAATATTAAGACATAATCTCCCATGAGGTACCGTTATTTTCATTCTACCCCTGCCACCCCACCTCTAATGGCTTTTCATCACTTTTGTCTGCCTCAGTTTATCAACCTGAGTCATGCCATCAGGAAGCAAACTCTACCTAAGCTGAATGGAAGGATTCCCAGATGGTGATTTTTTTAAGTCATCATGGTATAGTTATTTCACATTTGTGAACAAGCTTGAAAAATTCTCCCTGTCTCAAAACCCTTATCAATCATTAAATTTCAGAAATGCAGCTTCTAGCAGCACTATACCTTTTGATAAAGAACATACATAAATTTGCTTCTTTGAATAACCATTTTTTCTGATATGTAAGCCATGCATTTGAAAATAAGTGACCTAATTCATACATATGTAATATAATAATACATGCCTCAGTAATAGAAAAAAATATATTTTCTTAGCTTTAAAGGATTTAATCAGAGTAGGACTCCCCTAGAAATGAATAGAATGATCCTTCTTCATTTTTAGGCTCTCTGCCAAGATTCCTGAGTATGGCGAAAAAATTAAACTGAAGGCTTTAAAATTAGATCTCACCTGTCTCTTCACAAATGCTAATAAAATGGAAGAAATAACTCACTTGGATTCTGGGCTCAGTAAATGTACCAAGATTTTGGGGGCTAAAATGGAGAGACTGGGTTGATTCTGTAGCATGCTTGCTGAGCAGGGGGTTAGATTTTGGAAGCAGGCTGCCAGCATGCTCTGCAGCAGTTTGCAGGTGTAAGGACAGCAACCATTAGCAGTTTGTGCTCTCAGAAATCCACTGATATTTTTGATGCCTTTAAGAGAATGTTGAGAAATTCAATAAATTTCTGCTTCTGTAGAGGCTTATGGAATAAATTCATGCTATGAAGTCCAGAGGTATGAACTGGCTAAAATGTCTTCTTCACTACACAGACTTAGGGAGGCGTCTATGTTACTGCAGGAAATAGTAACAAACCAGCTAGTGCTAGTTCTTACATATGTAGGAACAGGTACTGATAGTGACTCTTCAGCCTTTTTGGGTTTTGTTCAAAGTGCAGAATGTAAACTAATTGAATAATGAACTTTGATAATTAAAAAGAAAGAAAAATAGAAAAACAGTAGTATTCACGGTCACAATATTTTTGGGATTAAATGGGAGCAAAAAAAGACACAGAATAGTGCCTGTGAATTTATTATTTCAAGGCGAATGGTAGACATGTGCTTATTAGTTGTGTTTTGCTGATTTTTTTTCAGGGCAAAATTGAAAGACTGATTACATGTGCCGTGCAAAGCAATGCCAGTGCATGGTAACTTGAGGAATAGCCAGGAATGGTGGCAAAAAGCTGCAGGTGGGGGGCTCCTACAGTGGGTAATTGAGCGAAGTGTAAAGTTACTCGCCTGTAAACAAAGCAGCCAGCCATCACTTTGAGCTGTGTTTTACTGGTAATTAAAAACCTACATAGTAAATCAGCTGGAGAGGTGTACATTTATACTGGTGGGGAGGGAGGCATCAGGTTCAGAGAGCCTGAGACTTCTGTGTTATAAAAGCAGGCTGGTTCCAGTAGGTTCATGTATGAGGAGGGACGGGGGGATGGTGGCAAGGAGAGCAACACCTAAAAAGCCAAGTGCCATCATTTGGTGACATAGTTAGACCTAAGTGTGTTTGTGTGACTCTGTGCCTGAACCCATCACACTCAGAGTGCACACACACGTGGGAATAGGTCCATAGGAGCTCATTTTGGTCAGATTGATGTTATTTACCTTCCTCAGTGCAACAACAGATGGATACTTCTACAGAGTGCTACCCTGCTATTCCCATTTTTTCCATTATTTGCTTAATGAGAAAGACAGTGATTTGATCTTGGTGGCTGTAATAGAGACAAGCCTGATTTGCTGCTGCTTTACTAATTAAAGAGCAACTGATGTGAAGGTGAACCTTTTGTTCTGTGGAATGAGGTAGACACAGAGAAATAATTTCAGATTTTTTTTTTTTTTTT